>JAAAKE020103641.1:0-17915 GCA_010014785.2 Anisolabis maritima
CTGTAATTTTTTCATTTGGGCACATCATCTAGTTTAGGAGTTATATAATAAAAACATCAAAATTGGGGGTTTTCATCGATTATGTTTTTTTCAACCCTTAAAAAAATCGGCTGCTATATATTTTTAAGATTCATTGTTTAATAAAGAATATTTTTACTAAATTAGGGCACATCGCTTAGTATAGGTTTGATGGGGGTTTTTTTAGAAAAATAAAGGATTAAATGTTTAATTTCAGCCCCTCTCACGTCCCCCAGTAAACAATATATCATTGGATTGGTCATTAAATGAAGAATAAACGTGCATAGTTTCGTTAGGGCACATCGTCTAGTATAGTAATTATGTGTCCTTAATGAAAGGGTGGTTTTTATTTTTTTTCACCCTCTTTGGCGGGGGTACTCCGGTAAACGATATATCAGTCGATTCCGAATTCAATAAAGAATATTCATACCAATTTTCATTAGGGCACATCATCTATTTTAGGAGTTATTAATTAATATTCCTGTTCGTGTTGAGATATTTTTTTTTATTTTTTATTTATTTCTTTTATTAATTTATCATTTTTCTCTATAGAATTTCATTTCCCATCTCATACTCTTTTTCCCTTCGAAATTTCGCATTAAATAATCCTATCATAACGGAGATATTAATTATTTATTATAATTTAATTTTCCGTATGTTCGCTGGCATTGCGACGTTGCCATTTAGAAATCGCCCGCTAGCTTCACCGTGCTATGTATTTTTGCTATTACAGAAAGCTGAGAGTTTACATTGACAAATTGATTGATCTAATAAGTGAAGGAATTAAAGAGCTAGAGGAACGTAGCTTCATTTCAGGAACAAGAATTGATGAATCAGTACTTGTTACGTGAAAAATTATTACATTTAATTAATTCTTTTGTTTACTTAATCATTCATATATTCATTTCATTTCATTTATCCATTCATATTTAATGTTTGTTTAAGTTTCTAGCAATCTCTGGTCGTTTAGAGACATGATAAGTGTATAATTAGTTGGTTAGGGGTGTGTTGATGAATTATTATTAAGGTGAAATCGGATGGTCCGGTAAAACGGTTAATGTTAATCCGACAAGGCTCTGGAGCTAAGGATGCCGGAAAATCGCTGCTACACATGTATTTAGTTTCTACATAGTTATAATATTTAAACATCAACACTTAAGCAATTATAAGGAAATAATAATTTCATATATTAATACTATTAGTAAAATATATTATTTTTTCGCGCCTATATTACTTAATAACCCCAAAGATAGTTACACAAATTAATTGAGACATTTTTTTAACTTTCATGATTTCATTATGTTTATCTTTACGTATCAAATATTTTTCTAAAACCTTTATTTACTTCACTATTATTAAGTTATATTTAAATTAAGAATTTATATTTCTTTAGCCTATTCCTTTTTGTAAATAAATTTTGCTCTGATCATCATTGTTTCAGGACTGAATAAATACTAGGTGATTTCTCGATTTATTTTTGCACCAGGTAAAAAAATGAACCTTCATCATTTGAATTATTTTATTTTACAAGTAAAAAAAAAAGAAAATCCCTACATATTAACCGAATAGTGATCGATTTTTTTTACAATTTATTTTTGATTTTCCAAAATGACGAATTAAGAACCACTTTCCATTGATTTCATTAAACATAAACTTGGACCTCACATTTTCAGAACGAATCTCCAAAAACAAAATCTCTGCAATAATTTAGAGCTGGTCCACTTTCGGATCAATACATTCAGTGATAAAGGCTCCTAAATGAACATCATCTGAAGACTGGGATTTTCACTACAACAGTGCTACCTGCCTTTATTCTACGGGACAGAGTCCTGATCTCATTCTAAGATACAGTCTCATCGAAAAACTAATTAAACTTTTCACCAAGAGTTTTTAGATTCATTTAAAAAATAATAAAATAATCAAACTTAAAAATTACAGAACAGGGATTATCTAAATTGCCCTTTATTCTAAAAATCCCAGATCTTATTTTTTTTAAGTTAGATGAATTGTTATAGAAATATAAATCTATTATATTCTTTTTTTAATTATAAAGGATTGCATGTTCTCTTTCTTATCCTGATTTTGAATTTTTTTGAAAAAATAAATAAATTACCCTTTCTGGAGGTCCAGTGCATAAAGCCAACATACACTTGCGCTTGTCGACTAGTGGTACTCCAGGACACTTTTTATTTCCCTTCCTATCTAAAAAGTGCCTTGTTCTCATTTCAAATCCAGCTCCGCATGTTACTGAACATTCCGACCAGGATGACCAATCAGAAGTTTGGCAAATTCCGTTGTTTTGTAGATTGATAGCCAATAAGCCGTTTGCGTCATCATCCTCATCCCCTCTAAAAAAATAATGAATAAATTAATCGATGAAATATCCTTTTATTTAAATATTGTCCTAAAAATTATTTTAAAAAAAACTGATAGGAATTTTTTTAAAAAATTACTAAAGGTATTTTAAACTGTTTCAGTTATCCAATGTGTGAACAATGTTGATGGAATTTGATTTCTAATTAAAACAAATACTTACGGGCAAGTGGGAAGTGTTTCCGAAACGCACATTTCTTTGCTAACAAGTTGGCGATCACAGCCCAACATTTTCGCTTTGGCTTCCATTCGGTATGATCGAGTTCGCATTCTTAAACCTTTGCCACAGGAGACCGAACACGGCGTCCACGACGAATATTCCGTTACTTGACATTCGGCTAAAATAAATATAACAGGTTGAAAAAACCATTGAGACATTCATAGACGAAATGCTTGTTATTTTTAGAATTTGTTTGCTAATTAAGAGTTTGCTCATTAAGAGCTAAATATTTTCCTAAGGATCATTGAAAAAAAATTAATTGACAGGAAATTTCTGAACATATTTAAAAAAAGCAAAGCTATTCATATTAGACAATATGTTTTTTTCCACAAAAAAACTAAATGGTTAATCATTGCTTTTTATCCAATGTAAACAGAATTTTTTCAACACATTTATTTTTCATTTCAGCAAAATATTATTCTAAGAGGTTCACTGTCTACCATTATAAAATGAATACAATGAAAATGCTATTTCAAAAGTAACTGCACAAAAATCTGTCCTGATGGAAATAATCTGATATCAAATTTGGTTTCAGGAGAAAGTATTGTGGCTTCCTATTGATATTGATTGAAGAAAACGCTAAAATTCAAATCTAAAAGTAACTATAACAAAAATGTATTTAAACAGAATTTCATTTTGAACATTATTTTCTTTTTTCTTTTTCTTTTTAATTTTCGTTTCGTCCCTTTTCCATACCCAATTATTTTTCTAAATTTCTAAAAAAAGTTATTAAAAACCAACGCACGTCTTTCAGATTCCTCCGTATTTTCAACTTCATCAATGGTGGTTTCGGCTAGCAACTGATCCAGTGTGGGTTCATTACAATCTTTTGGGATGATTTTATCCCGGAAAAGGAACAATCTTGCAATGGGGGGCATTTCACCTCCTCTTGGATCATAAAATGGGGATCGGGGATCTTCAGGATAAAGAGTAGTAATGCGTCGAATTTTCTCCTTTGGATTTGTTGGCTCATTTGGTGACTAAAAAATAAATTATGAATGAATGAATTATAAAATTTTATTATATAGGCCAAATTTATGTTACAATTTCAATGAAAATTTCTTTCGGTAAAAATCAAACTTTACATTAATCACTGTTTTAAAAGAATTTATAATTACATTCCTCTTTAAAAAAAAAAGGGTTTTGATGGGCTCTTATAAAGATACCATTACTTTACCATATAAGCTATTCCGCTATCAGTTCCAGCATCGTAGGGAAATAAATCAATAGTTTTGGATTCTAGCCAAGTGCAATCCTCTAGGCAAAGATTAAGTTCAGAAACGCCAAGAATCCAATCAGGAGTTGGACCTGAAACAAAAAAACAAACAGATGGTTTCATTTGAAATATTTAAGAATTTTTATCTTAAAAAATGTCATTAATTTTTTTCATACTAATAAAAAAAAAACTTTTATTTGGTTTGTTTAATCAAGAGTATTTCTGCCATCATATCTAAAGCCAGGGCCGACATGCCTATTTATATAAATCGGGCCCCGGACACGGGTTCCCTCCTCCTCCTCAAAAACAAGTTAATTTTAAAAATTTTCATAAGGTTATAAAAAAATACAGAAAAGCATATCTTAATCTTATCTTTTCCATTTTGGAAGTTCTCCTATAAAACTAAATTTATCGAAATTTCATTTCTTCACTCCTAGTCTCTTAAGTACTATCTTAAATAACTACTTAAATACTTAAATAAGTACCTCCTAAAATAATAAAATATAATAATAATAATACCCAAACCTCCTCATTTGACTGGACCTATCATGAACAAAAATATTGAGGGAGAAAATGATTTTATTCACACTTTTGAACCTTTTTATTTCGTTTACCTATTATAATTCCTCCTTTTCACTTTTTCATATTTAAGCTTATGTAATAATATTTTCGTTTTTTTTTTTTTTAGGAAAATAAAAATATAAAAACATAAAAATTCTTATAATAGCTTAATTTTTACTCACCAAGCATAGACACTAAAGAAAGGAGATAATGACGTTTATCGACACGGAAACTCCCAGTTGTATTCGAATTGACATGCGGATACCACAAGCCTGTTGCTTTTATTAATGTTCTTAAATGACGGCTCTGGAAAATAAAAAAATTGAAACTGATTTGCCCTAGAGTTTTGGAGAATGTATGTATTAAAATATAATTTTTTTTGAGATCAAACTTTAATAATTTTTATAATTTTATAGAATCTGTTAATAAAAGATTCTAAAACCTCATGAATATGTATCATGTTAATTATTCAACAATTTCATAAATAAAATAGAATCGCATATTGATTTTCCATCTAAAAAAAAAAAAGGAGAGATTAAGGCCGACCCTCACCGCTTGCCGGAGTTCTTGTTCCATTCCTCGAACACTTCCCCATTCGGCAACTTGTTGTAGGCCATCGGTAGCGTACCCCCCTTCCTTCCACATGGTATAATTAGGAGTATGACTAGCGCCAATCACATCACTGAAATGTGTAAGCCAAAGACTTGTTGGAAAATCTTTAGGATGTGTTTCGTTCGACCAAAGACCTTCAAAAACAAGACGGTATTTTGCCTCATCGCAGGCGCAACATTCATTTGTATTACTTCTTATTGGCTTTTCGTTAGTAGATAGTGGCGGTCCTCTCCTTGGTGGAATTACTTCGCAGAGTTCTCGAACAAGACCGCCCTCATCTGCGTACCAGTTGTCAGCATTTTCGAAAACCATTGCTCTGAAAAAGAAAATTTTTATAACTTTTCATTAAGAAACTTTTTCTAACCTTTTAACAGCATCCCATAAACTCATTTTTTGTTATCTCTAATTTCTCAATATTAACTAAAGCTAGGCAATTCTATATCTTCCAAAGGAAACGACTCTCAGACTCAAACCAATTTGCCTATGAACCTGTTCCAATACATTCGAGCTCTTTTCAATTTCAAATTAAAAATCATACAACCTAAATATAAAAGTAGAATCTTAACCTTTTTATCCACTTTAAGATTAATATAATACAAAATTCTAAATTCATAATGGATCTAACATGTACACTATCATTAGATTCCTATGTATTATTTACCTGGTAAAAAATTGGGAGTGGTCTCTCCTTGACTTTCTTGTAAACACAAATATAGGGAAAGAAGTTTTCGATATTCGAAATATATTAACATCGATATTTCTATAATATATTAACATCGAAATTATATCCGTCTTAATTTGATTCTTCTCAGTGAAATCATATTTGAGTTATCACGATTTCTGGTAGTCTGAAGTGGAGCAAATTTTAACAGCGCTCTCTGATTTTGATAAAATATAGATATACAACATTTGATTCGTCTCCGGGAAGAGATAGCGCATTTTTAGAAAAAAACTTCAGTTAAAGTATCACTTCCGGTTACCCAAATAGGCCAAAAGTTAATAGAGATCTACGATTTTGCTGTAAAGCACGTATGTAAAATTTGGTGATCTAATTTAATTCAAGTAATCATGTTAACCAAAATAGAGACATACACACACATACAAACATAATTCCAAAAATGATATTTTCAAATTCAGGGGGTTCCAAAACGACAAGAACAATCGAAATTTTGAAATCGAATTTTAGGACGATTACAATACTTTCCCTATACTACATGTAAGAGAAAGTAAAATCTGAATGTCTTTAATGTTCGTCTTTCATTTAGACAACCCTAAGATCTGTTTCAATACCTAGTTATCCATCAGTATAAGGGCATCAAATGAAAAAATAATCTATTCAATCTGAAAATTATTTTTTTTAATTAATAAATAAAGACATACTTAAAAGTGACGCAGCCAGATCCTTTGGCTGGAGCTGTCCACATGACCTGGACCTCCGTTTTGGGTAGAGTGTCAGCTTGTGTCACAGTGTTGACGCACCATTCTGAGAACGAAGTAAGTCCATCACCAAACAACTGGAACGATCCCACGCGTTGGGGGCTTACCATTTTCTGGAAGCAATAGTCGTTATTAATATCTTACTTACTAATAAATTTCTGAATTCACATCCGAGACTGAGGTGGATTGTCCCGGTGGTGGTGGTGGGGGTGGGAGGTCCAATTTTAAATCTCGTCAATAACAATAATGTGTAATCTCATATAAAGCCGAAACCCTCCCGTGGCCGACAGGTTAAAGAGAATGACATTGTCAGTATTGATAACTTTAAAAGCCAAGTGGTGTGGGTTCGGATCCCAGTCCGATGAAAATTTATTTATATCATTTGGATACCAATAGAGATAAATTAATATGCCTGGATCATTTGTATCATAAATATATACGAGGGCAATCCCAAAAATAAGATCTCTTGGTTTTTTAGAAATAGAAAAAAAAGTTTATTTTTAATAATTGATACATTATTTTAAAGCTTGAATATTCCTTTATTTTTCTACATAATCGCCATTTTGGTCGATACATTTTTGTTGGCCCTGTGGCAGTTTTTGTATGCCCATGTCATACCAGCTCGCCGCCATACTGTTGAGGAAGCGTCGGACCGTTTCTTTCAGCTCGTCATCGTTGCTGAAGCTCATTCCGGCCAAATGTTCTTTCAACTTAGGAAACAAGTGGTAGTCACTGGGTGCCAAGTCCAGACTCATCGGGAATTGACGGTCTCCCGCTTCTTTCTTCGTCGTGAATTTCCATGCGAACAGCTGTAAACTCCCTACACTACTTGCGGACGTTTTTGACATTCTCCATACACTTCCGTCAATTGGCGATGAATTTCGATTGGTTTAACGCCTTTTGCGTTTAAAAACCGAAAAACTGCGCGAACTTCGCACCACACCTGGCGGTAGCGGCATGGGGAAGCTCCATTACGAACGGCTGCCGAGCCACAAGTGAATAAAAAAGCAGGCTAAACAATGGCTTGCTTAAGAGAGGGAGAAGCAACAAACAGGGCAGAGTGGCTAACAGCCGCGCGAAAAGTTTCCCTGCAGCCCCAGCGCTTTGGAGACCTTATATTTGGGATTGCCCTCATATATTATATATCGTTTAATGTCTATATGGTCTCAGATGACAAAAAGACTTTAAAAGAAGCCGAAAAAAATAATACATTAAAAACACTTCTGAATGGTTCATATTCTTTTGCTTATCATTTATTTAACCAAAAAGAATGCATTTGGGATCTTTCTTGAACATCTAAAATCCAGCCATTTAAATTTTTTTAAACCCCCATCTTCTGAAGTTTGAAGTGTGAACTTTAACAATAATTTATTTTAACTGTATTTTTTAAATAAATTTGTCATTTTATTTCATCGATCTCATTGGAAATCAAACCTTTGGGTTTCAGAAATAATGTCTCTGTCAACAGCTCAAGAAAAAGGGGTAAAAAAGAATTAAGAGCTGCACTTCTTTAAAAATTTCATATTTACGTAATCTTTTATGAATTTTCTTTTACCTACTTGTAGTGCCAGCTAGCGAGGATATTTGGTATCATTTGATCAATTCAAAATCAAATGGATATAGAGAAACTTACTTTCAAACCTCAGCCATCGTTAACCAATCACATTGATATCCTCCTTATACTAAAAGGAAGATGGTAATCCGAATAAATCTTAAAAATTAAATAAATAAGCAAAATACAAAATTAGTATCTAATATTAATCATCACCTCTTCATGAATCCCTGGACCACTTGGTAGTGCCGATAAAATGAATCGAGTGAATTTTTGAAGTCTTCCATGTGTTCTCGCGCCATGGAGAGCCACTAAAAAATATAGAAAAAAAATTTTTACCAGATGAGAAAATAATAATATTAATTGTTATGATACACTAGGCACGTTCTAATATCATTAAAATAAGAGAAGGGAGAAAGAGAAAAAAATTTTCTAGTTGATATTTTATAATTCCGCTTATTTTTATGTTATTTTTTTTCATGTGGATCTAAAGCCTGTAGAGAACTTTAAATTATAATCAAGAAGAAGCAAGCCAACAAAGTAAAATACTCTCGTTGCTGCTTCGAATGCATCGCCTTCATTATAATAAAAAATATCAGGTGACTTAATTTTTCAAATATATTATATTTCGAAAAAAACCAGATGATAATGAATAAATATGTGAAAACTGTGAGATAAGCTTTTATACCTTACATATATTATTATAGAATTTTTATAACTCTACTTTTTCTGTTAAACATTCATCATTATCCAAGTCTTGATTCCAAGAAATCCTAAAAATTTTCAAGTTTAAATTATGATTAGAATAAAACTAAGAGATTCTCATATAATATGTTATTGAAAAATATTCTCATAGAAATATTTTAATTTGAAAAATTTAGTTATGTATATAAAATTTAGAATAATTTATCTCTTTCATTAATATTATTTCTGGACTTTGAAGAAATGACCATATATAAACTCGAATATATAGTCCTAAATTTTAATTTAAATAAGTGAATGAGATAATCTGATCATGTCATTTATAAGAATAGTAATTTATTAAATAAGTTTTTTTATTTTATACTCGGGTAAAAGAACACATGCTGTTCCATCATATATCCTTAATAGTATGATGATCTCAAACAAGTTCTATATTTAGATTGTTTATTTCAATTACCAAATGCATTTTCATTACTTGGGAATAGTTTTATCAAATTTTTTCATTTAATTTTCTTTATATTTAAATAATTCCAAGAGCTTTTTAATAAAAATTTCTGACATCAGTCTATATTTGAAACTGTATGATATCATATTCATATTCAGAAATATTGTCCTTATCATCATTTTATTTTTTTATTTATCTTATACTTCCTCAGTGACATAGTAAAATAAATTTTTTCAAAGCAAGATAAAATATTTTTTTCGCCACACGACCACAAAAAAGTAAAAATTTATTATTTAGTTAAATTTTAATTATTAAATCGGGTGTTATTTTATTCCTTATGATAAAATTCATACAGTTAAAACTAAAATATATTAGAGCCTTGGCTATATTTAACTAATAAGGAATGCTCATCTCTTGATAAGAGCATATCCCTTGTAACGATTTTTTCTCTTTTTATCAGCATATAATTAAATCCACACTTATTATTGTGCTTAAGTATCCTAAACCTTTTCCAAGTTCGACCATGAAAAAAAAGAACTTAATTTTATTTTCAAAATTTAGCTTTAATCCCAAATTTATTTTTAATGACATGATATATTATGGTAATAATGGTTGAATTTTTTAAATCTATTTTTATTCTGAACTATGGTGGATTCTGATAATGTCAATGGAGAGAGGGTTTATAGAATTTTTGAGATAGTTATTTTTTTCTTATGTTACTAAGGAAATTAATTTCAACGGAAATTTATTATCAACATTAATTTGTTTTTAAGATAATTATTTCTAACATTTCGGGAACGCAAACCCACTCGTTCATTACTGCTCCTCTAATAAACACGGAATAGCCGAAATTTTTGAAGTTTTTCTTCGAAAGGAAAAATGATAGTCAAAAAATTGTTGTTATTATTATTATTATTATTACAAGTGCCGGCGGGCCTGGCCAGAAGGAAGAGCAAAAGCCACGAAGATCATTGCCAATAAGCAAGGCCAAGCCATGCTGAATCTCGGATAGTTTGCCACCGAGGGTTGAACGTCCCCCAGAAGCCATCGATACGAATTTTTCTATATATATTAATATCTCTTCCATCATTTTTATTAAAGGAGTATATTTAGATTTCCGAAATATTTAGAAAGAATTATTTTCAAAATAAATTCCCCTTGATAATAAAGTAGTTTTTTTAAATAGTTATTTTTATTTAATAAATCTTAGTATGATGCGAAGGAGCACATGCTAGTTTATATTGAACAGGTAATAGCACGAAGAAAAAAAAAATATACTATATAAAAAGAGAATTCTCATTCATCAATCGTAAGCCTATTCGTGTTGTTAATTATTGTGATCTATAAAATAACAACTATACAGAGAAGGACAAAGCATTTGATTTCCTAAAGAAAACAGGAAAATTGCGGCCGAAATGTTGACTTTGTTAAAATAATTGAAATTTATTTTATAAAGTAAAATTTTTTTTTCTTCTGGCTGTCACTAACATTTTTATTAAATTTTTTCTTTTTATAATATTTTTTTATAAATCTTTATTTATTTTTTAATTATTAAAATTATTTCTGAGTCAATTTTGACCGCAAAGCTTCTTCCCTTCCTCTAGGATCATCCCTAAATATCTCTTTACCTTTACTCTGCTAAGATTTCTTATTTTCAAATAAGAATTTAAAATTATTTTTAACCCAGTTCAAGAATCGCTCAAGTTATATATAATACATGCTTCCTACTTATATTGTAAAAAGGTAAAAGGAAAAAGACTAAATAAAAATTTAAACAAAGAAAATTATTGTGAAATAAGTAAAAAAAATATGTCCTCTACCCTTAAAGAAATCATGCTTGGAAACTTCTTTTCATGATTTGCTAATAAGACTTTGATGATGTTGTTGGACTTACATGTATAGATGGATCCGGGAACGTACTTTTCTGGCTCGCCGGTGATATGAATGCGAAACCCGTTGTCTCCTGGTGTTTTGAGTGCCTGTGTTACGAGGGTGCCAGGCTCACGAGGACAAGCCCAAGAGCCCAGCACCATCCCCGAGAACACCAACAGCACGAGCATCCTTCCCGGGGCAAGTGTCAGTACCAAGTGGTCACTTCCTCCGCCAGGCAGCGAACGTGGGCGAGAATCTTCTCCTCACTCCTCACTAAAAAAGACCTAAGGGCCCACGCTCATTAGACACGCTCCAGACACGCAGTCAGACACCGCCGACGCCACCAACACTCACACACTACAAAGGACGATCAAGATTAACAACAATTTGCCGGTTTATGAGATTTTTTATTATCTATAATGATAAGAAAATGTTACACATTTAAACTCACAACTCTGCTTGGAATAGAAAAAAAATTTATATGAGTTTCAAAATAATTTTTTTTTGTATTATTATTTCCCAACCTGTTGGAACTAGAAAAATAAATATATATAAATGTCTATAAAAAAACAGACCGGACCCTCACATAGCCTGTCTGTTGTCCGAATAATATAGAAAAAAGTGGCATATAAATCGTTAGCCAGAAGAAATAGTGGTTTTTGTCCATCTATTCACTAATTGTGTTCTCTTGAGTGTTAATAATTGTAAATTATAATACATGTACATAGCCAAAAATTTTTTTTTAATGGATGCGATCCTAAAATCTGGCCCTGCCAATTTTTCGCATGAAATCGCTGGGAGTAGGGGGGGAGGAGCGAGGAAGATATCTCCAAATTTCTTCAAGGAAAGGTAAAATTTTTACCTAGTATTTAATTTTTCTTATTTCTGAATTATTTTATTTGTTTGACCTTTTGTTTAACTCCCCTATGCTTTTCATATTATTCCCTCAAATACCTTCATTGAGCTTACTTCATGTTCCAACCAAATTTCGGAAATTAAATGAGTTGTAGGTCAAGTCTAAGCAGACTTAACGTTCTTCTTATAAAAACCAACATAATTACAAGCATTTTAAATATTTTATTTATTAAATTATATAAACATTTTACAATATGTTATATTTGGGGTGGATTTATTTTGTATATATAATATCAATAATTTTTAGATGAGAAAAACTGATATAAAATTGCACTTATAAGATCTTTTACTTATCAACTTATATTTTTCAAGTTTAAAGGAATTGAGTAATTTTTTGGCCAATTTCAAATATTTTTTATTTTTTTATAATTTTTTAAATTGTCCATTTAATTATCATTTTATGTCTGTATCATTTTCGTCATATGACTACTACTATTGAACTTAGATGTGAACTTTGATTAAAATATATTCTAATATGACATACTAACTATAAGATTTAGAAAAAAAAACAATTGGATTATTTTTAATTTTATACGATTCATATATATTTAACTTAATTTCTTGCACCTACACTATTGAGGTATTGACATTGTTAGGTGTGACATAAAAATTTAATTCCATCCTAAATTAGTCTATTAATTAAATAAAAATAAGACCAAACTAATTCTCGGTGTGGTCTGCTTCCCCCTCACCTATCCCTTGTTGGAACACCATTGGAATTGGATAGAACCCAAGATCCTTGATTTACAGAACTATTATTATTTATGGTTATAAATGTAGTTTGCTTTGCACGATTCTATTGATTCTAGAATATTTATGAAAATCAGCTTAACTAATGTGGTCAAAACATAACCAACCTTCTCCTCAAAGAGAATTCTTCCAATATCTTGATTTGATTAACTTTAAATATAAATCCATCTTTAAAATGGCAGTTTACTGATGCTATTTTATCTCTTTTATAACCATTGTATGCGTGTTCCACAGTTGGGATCGGCTGATTTATTATAGAACACTACTTCAATTATACATTTAGTACATTTAACCAAGTCTTTTTAATATTTATTTGGGCATGTTCAGCGCAAAAGTGGAAGTTCACGGAAGCACTATTTATTTCCCAACAACACAATCATCTCACTCAGATTGACTGGATCCTTTCATTCTCAAAGGCCGTTGTTTGAAAGCTCCAACCTATTTCAAATAAACTTCTATTAGTCAGCATTTATAGAAATATTATGAATTATAAAATTAACTATGCCCTATAATATATTAAGTCGTAATTTTCATTAATTTTGATGAATGAACCAAGAAAGTATTTTGTTAAAATTATTAATTTTCAAAACGTTAACTCCTTAAAATAGGATTTAATTGTTCGTTAAGTGATTTTTATAATTCAGCGGTTTTTGCTGTGCTTGAAAGATTCACAGGTATGCCTTAAAAATAAATAATTATTAATTAAATTTAAAATGAAAATTCATAAAAAACATTCCTATAACTCGTATATTCTTAAGTCATAAATAAAAAAAGGCCTTTGAATGAAATTTTACATTATGACCATTCTGAATTTTTTAAAAATTTGCTTATCCAAACCTTACTACCAACTTATTTCTAAATATCCAATTAAGGATTAATTATGTTATAAAGATTATTTTTTAGCAAAATAAGTACAGATTAAACTAATAAAGAAAAGCAGCTTTTTATTTTTATTTATTTCACTCTAGCTTTTCGATTCTGTGAGTCTCCCCAAAGCTTAAGGGCAGATAAATGAAAAAGCATTTTCTCTTTAGTAGTTCTTCCTTCAACCACTCAATGACTATGAATCTAGTGTGAGATTCTACCTTGGTGAATTCAAAAAATATTCTGTAAATAAATTATTGAGTAACTAAATGAAGAAATCTTGAGATAATTGATGTCTTTAAGGAAAAAGCGGGATTAATAATAAGAGCAAATGAACAAATTATTAATTAAAACTTAAAAAAATAATTATTTTAATTCTATTGTCTCTTTCATTTTTCACCTTTACTTATTTATTTGCTCTTTTTGTTTAACCTACATGATAATGGAATGGAAAGTAACAAAATATAATTTTTTTTTTTCAATTTTACTTCAAATAAATGCATTTAATTATTCCTAATTATTTCTAATTATATAATAATTGCATTTAGTCTTATCAAAAAGACTTGATTTAACATAGTCAATTTATTATCATAGTAAAGTGATAAAGTGAAGAAGTAAAAAAAATTAGTTTTTAGCTTTAGTTTTAAATTGAATTTGTCTATTTATTTTTTTTAGATTTTCGAAATTCTCTATTATTTAAAATTTTTGGGCTCTTAAGCCGACACTTAGAGCCAAAGTTCTGAATTTAAAATAAGGTTTTTTTTTTTTTTTAATATTTATTTTTAAAATTTAAATTCAAGTAATGCCCTCTCTATCAACGAATATAAAAAAACTCATTCCTTGTGTTTTATTCAAAAATTCACTAATTTTTTAATTTTTTATAGGAAGATATTTTTAAAGAAAGAATTCTACTTCACCTATGCGCGATGCAATATCTGCTCTTCTCCTGTGATGTATCTCGCTGGTTTGTTGAAATACTGAAAGCAGCTGCCGTCTCCGGAGCTCAAGACGGAAGATCTTCCACTCCCCTTTGCCTTCCCTCTTCTCCTCTTCTCCCCTAATCCGTCTCTCTTCAAACTCAAGGATGGAAATAATAGAGACCATTCCCCGATTATGATTAATTTGGAAAACTTATTCTATTTCCTTTTTCTTATTTGGTCGGATTTTTTTTCACGAAAATCTATCCTAGAGTTTAGATCATCTTGTTAATATTCCACCAATCACTTCGGACAGAAAGGACTTTAGTTTAGTAGATCATGGAATAATTTTTTTTATGAAATAAAATAAAAAGCTACTTCTTAAATGCATATTTAATACTTAAAACATGTTCAATGCTCAAGATAAAATTTTATTTAAAAAGGGCTAGTAAAATATAAGAAATACAGAAAAAAAATTTCATTGACTGGTAAATACTGATTTAATTTTAATAAAAGATCTATTTGGGCTATCTTTTTTACCCACTATCAACAATATTTATTATGCATAAATTTACTACATAACAAATAGTGTTGATAGTTTATTAGATTTGTTATGAAGCAAATTTATGCATAATAAATAATGTTGATGGTGGATAAAAAACGGTGCTTGTTCTTTCTTTTAGTAAATTCCTTTTGATTTGTTAAAAATTATTATTTGAATATTTCTATTCAAATTTGAGATAGCTTGTTTTTTTTTTTGTAAATTTCCTAATTTTTGATGAATGATGAAGATGAATTCTTAAAAATTCCATTGAATCTTTGGGAATATTCAAGATTCTAATTTTTGCTATCATAGAGGTCTTTTAAATAGACAATTCTGAGGGGATGAAGCAGTTAAGCTTATAGGGGCTTCGTATAATAATATTACTCCCTAAAGAAACCACATTAATTTCCAAAATTATAATTCAAATCGTGAATAAGACTAAATATACAGAGACGGGAAAAATTGGACCAAAACGGGACAAGGTCGAAAAAAATCAAACAAATTTTTAAGACTGGAAAAAGAGTCGGAGGTTCAAAGCAATATTTTCGATTCATCTAATCTCTAATAATTTTCTAAAGTAATAATATACTTAATTTTTATTAGTATTATAATCTCCATAATGATTATTTTATAAATATGCAATTTTGCAATGCACTTTTTAATTGATACTTTTCTGCGCAGTCAGACGCTGATCTCATTAATTTTTTTTCTCTAATTATGATAAAAAATGACACTGTTTTGTTATTCATGGTTAAAATGGTTTTATCATTACCGGAAATATTTAAAGATATTATATGTAAAACGTCAGTTTCTTCTTTTTTCTCCCAAGCATCATTTGTATTAGTAAGACTCTATTAAGAAATATTTTTCATCGTTGAATCTTTCATTCATCATTCTTGAAATATTCTTAATCAAACAAGGTAAAAATTATTTCTTTATATAAAAATCGGTGCCTATTTTAAATTAAGGAATTCCAATCCCTCCCTCCCATCAGCATAGAAATGTCCTTTAAAGCAGCGATCGCCATCCGGTGGTCCACGGACCATTGAGAAAATTTTGGTGGTCCATAGGGCCGTGCTTTCAATTTAATAGAACCCATAAATTTATTTCAAACAAGCAACAACATTAAATTAATTACGATATCAAAATCTAATGCAATTACGAAGGTTGCCTTTTATATTTCGGGATTTGAGATCAAAAAGAAATCCTTTTGAAGGCCAAATGTTCATGCAATATTGAGTGTATGCTGGTTCCACTAATGTCCAAGGATACTTCAATCTCACGAGAAGTCACATGGCGATCTTGCAGAATCAGTTCACGCACAGCATCATTGTTTTCCGATACAACCACCGATTTTGGACAACCTTCACGAATTCGTCCTTAACCGAACGAATGATTGAAGTCGGCAAACAGTAGTCCTTGATGGTGCTTCTTCGCCACAAGTCAAATTAAGTTTATCGATGCACTGTTGTTGGTTGTTGGTGTTAATCCACATCTAAAGTTGTAAAAAATAATCGCTCGTTCACGATTTAATTCCATTTTTAGCCAAGATGATTTCAAGTTATTGTAAACCACACAAATAGCACTCGTATGCCAGTACGTATACCATCAAAAATGTCAAACTTTACGATAGAAGCATCAGGAGCACTAGTTTAGCGCAATCCCGAAATATAAAAGGCAACCCTAGTGTACTTACAATTAAACAAATTCGTCGTGTTCGTTGTTAAATATTATTGTTATATTAAAAAAATGTAGACTATAATAATTAAACAAATGAACTTTCACTTCTAAATCTAATAAATAAAATTATAAATATTTTTACAAAATTTTTTATATCCTATATAATGTATATATAGAGGAAGGGTTGTGAATAGTGGTCCGCGAGATTTCAAATTTTTAATTACTGCTGCTTCAATTCCAAAAGATTGGTGACCCCTGCTTTAAAGAACATGTGTACCTATTTATCTAGTCCTCTTATTATTTCCATTCTTCATCCCTCATTACTAATGCATTTATTTTTTCCTTCTTTCACCTAATAGACAAAGTAAATCTATTTTTTTTTAATTATAAGATGATACTCAAAAGAGAATTTTGATTCAGATGTTACTTCTACATCCGTAAATTCGAATTGTCGACACTATTTCGGTGATGTAGCTTTACTCAAATAGGTGAAAAAGTTAAATGATATCGATTTTTAAGAAATAAATCATCCTCTTTTCTCCTCTCTCCTAATTAAAGCATAACTTGTTAAATGGTTCCTTTTGCCCCGGACAACTTCGCTATACGACTGACTGTATTATATATCAATAAATATATATAAATGAAAAAACTCAAACGAATTGTAAATATAAAATTTTGTTATCTTAGTGTTTTTATACAACTACATATATAAAATATAATTTGACCTTTGGTTATCAAGTTTAAAGACCTTAAATAAAGTTGAATTTAATCTCTTCCTTTTAATATTATGCCGAGTGTTTGTTGGATTTGAAAAAGAGCAGTTAAGTAAGGCAGTGTATTCACTGGAAGCCTATAAGGATAAATTTGAATTGTTTCATTTAGTGCTATAATATCTGTCATCCTTTTATAATCTTAAAATGTTGAACATTATAAAATAGTATCACTAGTAATTAAGTAAATAGTAACTTTCACAAAAATAATCATCTATATTAAAGTCAAGATTTTGAAAAAATAAAAAAAAAAGACGCCACCGAACCATCGTAGATAAACAACTCTCGAGTGACCTACAAGAACATTCCAAATGAACCTTTAAGGGTTTTTTAAATGTCCTCAGAGATAATTTTTCCCTTTTTGAGAAAAAAAATTTTTAATGATTGACCAAAAATAAAAAAAAAAGTGGAGAGACTTTCATTCAATTTCATCTTATATTATTTCAGAACTTAAAGAGGAGAATGTT
>JAAAKE020103652.1:0-17913 GCA_010014785.2 Anisolabis maritima
ATTAATATGGAATACAAGGAAACATTCAAATATCCCAATTTTTTTTTTTTTTTTTTTTTTTTTTTCTAGTGTTAGTTTTCCTATAAAATTTAGATTAAAAGTAGAGAGACAGCTAATCGTTAGCATATCGACTCCCTAGATTTTTATTGCTTTATTTGATTAGAATTTTTAATCAGGCAAAAGCTTTTAATATTTTTTTTGTTCCGAGGGCAATTTAGTACAGTTTAAAATCGTCATTGGCAAGCGGGTTTTTTCTCCAAAGAGTATTGTCTCCGCCTTGTACAAAATATACTAGATTTGGATACTTAAAAGGCCTTGATTCTTGAAAAGAATGAATATATCATGAGATGAGAGAGAACTATTTATTATCTTAATATATATACATACATATTATCGCCCTGAAAATTATTTGGACAACCTATAACTTAATGGATATTCAGAAGACCTACATGAATTCTGAAAATTATAAATTTAATAATAAGTACAACATGAAATTTGATAATTTTGAATTTCATGTAGTTCACCTAATTATCCATAAAGACGAAACAAAAGATAGATATATATTTAAAAATTGCTCGTCACTAATGAGGTCCATAATTTCGTCCTTGGTGTAGAGGTTGAGGTCTTGCCTTATCAAAAGTCAGTAGTTCGTTTCTCTTCCTGAGCAACAAAAATTTATATATATTATATTGGGTACCAATTAATATAAATAAATAGAGACGGAGTCTAAATGGTTTCAGATGCCGAAAAAGCGTCTTTTTGCATAACAACCCAAATAACCAACTCACTAATGAATTTTTTGATTGTTCCAAAGCTCATTTAGAAGTGACTACGAATACGCAATGGTTAAATCTCCATAAAATAGCCGCGCATATGCGATCTGCTTTGGCAAAAACCCAAAACGTTCCTTTCATGTTATATTTTACTAGAACAAGCCCATTGAAAATATTAATATATATAAATTATGTACAATATTATAAGGGGAAATTTTAGGCTAATTCCAAGAACCAAATACAAACTAAATTCTGAATTATATAAATTATATAACTAAAAATTTTTCATATACCATGAAAATTTATGATTTAATGAAATCTAAAAAAATTAGAATAAAAAAATATTATAAAATATATATAAAAAAATAAAGTTATAAGAAAAAAATTTTTTTAATTAATTTTATATACTTTTTTGAAGTTACGCCATATTTTTCTTGAAAAAGCCCATTTAAAGTATAAATATATATATAAACCATGTACAATATTATAAGGTGGAATTTTAGGGTAATTTTCTCAGTTAAAAGATAATTAATAATAACTTCAAAAAGATTTATTTATGTAGAGGATATGATTTAATTAAATGAAATGATATTAAATAACAACGGAGATTAAAGAATACATGAAAAGGGTGAGGCTCTTGCTGTTTCACACAACTCTACACATATATATATTTTCATTATTTATTTAAACTTTTCTTTTTCTTAATATAGGAGCCTGGATCATTATTTCTACTCTAAAATAATCTCTATTTGGAAAAAACAAAATTATCTTTTTTTTTTTTTGAAATTATAAAGAGTTTAGATTTTTTTTTTTATTAATCCTAATGATTAATGGAGGCGCGTCATATTTTTTATCTTCACCACTTTCATAAGAAGAACCATTATTGTTCGAGAGATTAGACCCTAAATTTTAATGATTGCCGTATTTTTTATGCATTCGACAAGATTAAAAGTATTATAGTTGGATTTATTAGAGCTGAGCCTTGAGATAAGAAATCACAATTTGTTCAAAATTATTAAAGCTTGATTATTATTTTTTTTTTTTTTTTACTTTTGTTTATTTCGTTGAAATTTTTTTTTTTTAACTTCCATAATTTAGTTTTAAACCAAAAAATGAAATGGAGTTGTTTAAAAAATTATTAATATCATCATCGCATGAAGAAACTTTCTCAAACTTTCTTTTAATGAGTTTTGTATCTCTGCTTTTTCTTTTAGTAGCAAAGGCTGTCACCATATGATAAGAGTACTTGTGCAAGAGAAGATGTAGAATGATTAAAAGAAAGATATGTAGCATTTTGACACCGAGTATCAATCTTCACTATATATTATATTTGTCTCAAAAGAAACGCAATACTTCTCACTATGTATTTCATATATAGGTAGGAGAAAGTAAACCCGCAATCAATGCGTCTTGATTTGCATAGTAACAGGCAAAATCTTTAAATTCCTAATTAATTAATATTTTTTAAAAAAGTATTTAAAGTGAAATAAACGTCATATTTAATATAATTTTTAAAAAAATGTATACAGTGTGGCCCAATAGTCAGTTTACCAATTTGAATTTAAAATAACAAACATCAAATATATGAAAAATCATGTATTATTATAAAAATATGAACAAAAATTATTGATAATTCTCATAATGATGAGCCTTGTGTTCGATGCGAGTTTTATATCTGTCCTCAACAGAACTAGAATTAAATCTTTGTTATTATTAATATGTTTTAAGCATTCTCATTTAATAACTTTAAGTGATCAATATTAATAGGTTTTTTTGAAAACATCTTATCTTTGATTTTTTTATAAAAATCCCCCGGGGTTATGTCGTACAACAAAAAAAAATTCAACTATTGACATCTCTGATTCGGTAGCGTGACCATAGCCGTCGAGATCTAAAATATCTATATTATCTAAAAATTTAAAATAGCAAATAGAACACTGGAATATTGAAACAAATTGTATTGGTAAACTGACTTTTGGGCCACACTGTATATATTTGGGTCATTTTTGGCATTCTTATCCCCACATTATAATCGTAAAGGCCAAAAGATGCTCCCCCTCGATACTAGGGACAATCACAAATTTTTGTTTTTGTATAAAAGAAAGGCCACGCCCATCACTCTCCCTGCCTTGCACCTGGAATTCTAAAAGCGGCCGCACTATGGTTATGGTAAATTTTTTAGTATAACTCTTTAAATTAGGATATTATTCAATTCAATTTTGAAATAGAACTGGAAAATTTTATCTTTTATTTAATATACTGCAACGTCTAAAAATTCTAATTCTAAAAGAGTGAAGGCCAAAAAATTCCTTCACCATTGTATCTCAAACCAATCACTTTCCCGTCTAAGGAAATACTCCTTTCCCTATCTCTCTGGACGTAGAATAGTGTTCCCAGTATAATATACGTATCAAAAATAAGTAAACGCTCCCTAGACTTAGAGACTTAGACCCTTAGAGATTCTTTAATTAAAGGACCTAATTCTATTAAATTAATCAACCAATTTGAAATTTTAATTTTTTTAACCTCGTAAATTTCCTCCTAGTGAAAATAAATTAAAGACTTTAAGGAGTCTCTAAGGGCACTAGAGCTAGTTACTTATTTTTGATACGCATATTATATTAACAAAGGCGGTCACAATAACCTCGCGCCTACTAAGGAACTAATACTATTAAATTAATCAACCAATTTTTTTTAACGTCGCAAATTTCTACCCAACGCATGAAATTAAATTAATACTTCCCTCCTCGTTACGTTGCTGAATATAAGAGTAACATGTATATGTTAATAAAACACAAAAAAATAAATAATTACCCATTGAAGCTTTATTGTTATTCATCTCCAAGAGTATAAAAGATTCTGATCATATTATCGCATTTTGTTCTAGGGAAAAAAAATTGTATTTGTTATTAATATATTGAATAAATACTGATAAAATATTAAAGGAAACTTATTCAACTATAAAATTATTTTAAAGTATTTTATAATAGATTTTTTTTCTCCTTTCGAAAGCAAAAACATTTTGATTTAAATATTCCTTTGCATTGATCTGAACTTTTATTCAGTTTGCTTTTTTTTTTTTTTTTTTTCCAAGCAACTTGAATAATTCAATTGAAGCTCACTGTCTTGTAAAAGCACATTGGCAACTTGTATTTTACGTTTGAACACCTGCGCGTATCGAGAGACGGGATACGAACCCGGGCCCTCGTGTAATTGCATTGGAAATTGAGCCTGGTTTGCGCATGCTAGGTCTCAGATATCTAATGCAATCTGGCTGGATCAGACATGCATATTAAAGCAAATCATTTGATTAGACCGAGTTTTGGTGCATAAATGGCGTATGCCTAAAACCCTCCACCCACATACGGTTTTAGGTTTGGGGATACCCAGAAACCCGGCTTGCTTTTATCTATCTACTTTTGTTTTGCTCCAGTCAAATCTAATTAGACTCTGGAGGGAAAATTGCATTTACATTCTAACGAAATAAAGGGAAATTAGCAAAAATATACGGAACATATACGATTTAATATGCTTGGCGCATTTTTTCACTCTTCGAAAACATTTTTTTGGTTAAATTTATGTAATAAAATAATTTTTTTTTTTGGAACAAAAATAAGCTTAGAATATTAAATCTTTTTCTATCTCTTTCTCTCGGTTTTTTTTTTTTTTTTTGGTTCGAACCTTGTTCAGGTTATTTTAATAAAAGGACTGTTTTACGATCAGCTTCTTTTTACCAAATAGTGGTTTATGGTCAATAATAATATATTTTAGTACTTCTTATGTAGGTAAATGAAATAGGACACCGTTGAATGGAGAATGATACTTAATGAAGAATTATGTCTTTAGTAAAAAAAAAAAAATAAGAAACAAGAGAGAAGGGAGTTGTTTGAAAGCAACCGAGAAGGGAAAATTTTTTTGATACAAATAAGAATGAAGGGGTTTATCATTAGGGCGGTTACGAGTTTCGCCTTCAGGCTGTGCGGCGGACCCACATGTCCTCCTCTCATGCCTCTTTTTCGATCGTGAATTAAAAATGATCATTTTTATATTGAGTGTAATATAAAATATATTAGGAAAGGCCACGCCCATCCCTCTCTCTGTTTGAACCTGGAATTCCAAAAGCGGTGGCACTATGGTTATAGTAAATTTTATTATTTGAAATATGTTCAAATTGATTAGAAATATCATATTACTAGGATACTATTCAATTCAATTTGTAAAGAGAACTGGAAAATTTTATCTTTTATTTAATAGATAATTTTATAATATACGTCTTGAGGAGACTAAGACGGATAAGCTGCGGATTACGGATTTAGAACAGCTCGGGTTCGAGTCCGGCTTGCAGCAAAAAATTATTTTCAGCTTTGCCAGAAGTCTCCTCATGGGTAGAAAAGTGAGAGTTAATCTTACCCCCAGGAATAGGGTTGATGACACAAAGGGTCCATCCGAGTGGCCTTAAGTGCCTGGATCTCCTCAATCTAAGGGGGCCTTATTTCAATCCATCTATCCATCCTACCATAATATACCTCATGCCTCTATTTCGATCGTTAATTAAAAAAAAGATCATTTTGTATTATGGTAGTAGAGTATTTATCTTTTGTATAATTAAATTTTAATAATAGAATAAGATAGATATTAGATAGAAGCATTCAAAAGTAATTAGACAACCTATATCTTTTATTTCGTCTTAATAAATAATTAGAATATATGAAATTAGAAAATAATAAATTTAATAATAGGAAAAACATTATGAAATTTTATGATTCAAATTTATTTATATAATAGCTTCCCTAATTATTCATTAAGACGAAACCAACAATACAGGTTGTCCATTTACTTTTGTATGTATATCATATTAGTATAATAATATTATTTCTTTGTTGAAAATTAATGCTATAAAAATCTTTCAAATCGTATACGACTCAAGAAAATGCGTTCAAGTCAGACACTTTATGGCGGCTTCATAAGTGAGAGTTCCAAGAGAAAATTTTTATACCATAATTATTATTACTATTATTATCATATACAATTTTGTCCATTATTCCGACCAGTGAAGTATTTTGAAGGGGTCACTTCTGGTGAGTACGTAGCGACCATAAGTTACCCGAGCTAAGACGGTCATTCTTCTCTAGGTGCCACTCTCCTCTCTCCCGCATCAAATGACAGGCTATGCGACGAGCGGTTTGACCTCGAATCTGATTTTCAATTCCGATCTCGAACTACGAAAACAAGGCAATGACAAAGAAGCAATTAAAATTTCAAAATGTCAAAAAAAAATTGTAAAATGTATTTTGATCATGAAAAATAATCATAATAATAATTAATATTTTTTAATTAATAAAGATACATTTACATAATTATACATTTGCAATGAGTATAATTATCATACATTTAGCAAATACAAATAATTCCTTTTTAAATATAATAATTACAGATAATAATAATAATCATAAAATCCTTCTTAAATTCCCATCTCTACTAAAATCAAATCTCCCCTCCCCCCAAAACCAGTACTATTACTCACACCATCCAATATTTGCAATATAAAATATCATTCTCAGTTTTCAGTCGTATCGAAAATTCAACCGTCTTAAGCCCTACTCTCGTTAAGTATACTATTTATTATAATAAATAAAAAAGTAGAATTAATATTTATTTATGAATTTTTTTTTTTAAGAAAATAGTATTAATAAATGAGCGGTCACTAAAAAAAATCAAATCATATAAAAGGGAAAGTAAATAAATTGATATAAGAATTACTCCTTATATGAGTAGTAATTTTTTATTAGACAGTAAACAATTTTGTCGCCATGGCTACCATTCTGTTTTTTTTTTTTTTTAAGTATTTAAGAGCACAACATAAGGGCTTCACTAATGAGGCTGTTTTCCATTTGGCCGTTAATCAGTCCTGGAAACTCGACCCTCTCGAGGTGTCCGCATGTTTTTTTTTTCTCTTAAGAAAAAAAAATTCTTTTGGTGAGAACATATATTTAAGAAAAAAAAAAAAGAAAAAAACAAAAGCTGGATAACACAAAAAAAGTTGTTTTTTTTTTTTTAAGATAAATAGAGGAATATAATTATCAGGCTTTAGGTTTAGAGGTAATGAACGCGATTATAGCATGATAAGAATATTTATAACTTAAAAATTACAATTTATTTAGTATTAAAGTTAAATTTAAATTTAAATTAATAGAACTTGTTCAATTTCCTAACTTAACGATCAAAATTTTTGTAACTTTTTTTATCGTCATATTTGTCTCCATTTAGCCCAAATATTTATTTCTGATTAAATTTTCTATAAAATAATGATTTTTACCAACTATTCGAATTTTGGAAAAATATTAAGTTGAGCTATCCGATTAACACATACACTTACACGATCAAGAGAGAATCTGAAAACTAATTAACCATTTCGTTAACTTCACTTGAAAAACCGGCTAACTAACAAGTTATAGAAATAATTATATTATAAAAATACTTGAGATTAGGACCTTTATTAAGAATGAATAAGTGTTGACTTGAAAACTCATTTCGCCTGTGAGTGAGTTAACAAAAATACCTATGTTTGTAAAATATATAAAATTCTCAATCTTTTTTCTACCCTTGATTCATACAATAAATTTGTATTTCTATTAAGTTAGTTTTTTTTTTTAACTCTGTACTGGAAAAGCTAACAATGTAGGAAAAAACTAGCTGAACATGAAAAAACCTTCTAACAAGTTAGTTAACTATACATGAGAAAGTCGACAAACAAGTTAGCTAAACATGAAAAAACCGGCAAGCTAGTGAAGTGAAGAAAAGACATGGAATTTTATCCTGAAAACGAAGTCCAGAGAGGAAGGAAAGAAGACATTAAAGGAATTGTAGTCTAGCTAAGCAACCTTGTGATTGGTATTGGTGGGAGCACCTTTCGGCCCGGAGAGGAATTACTTGGCAGGATAACTCTAATCATTGCTATACAAATTATTGAGTTGTTCCAAATATCCGCATAATATATTTCTTATGTTAATTTTTGTTTGTTCTGAGAGTGTTTGTCCAAGGCATTGACATTCTACAAGAACAATTATACGCTGACGGCAGAAATTAAAATATAATCAGGATTCTTGGATAAGCAAGCAAAATATACGATGTTTTTCGTTGACATACATAAGTTGATGATTTCCATTCGTATTCTGCTGATAAGCATTTAGATAATTGCCAAGCTGCATATTAGCTTTCTTTCCAAACACAATTACTTTAATAATGGGACATTTCTAGGTTAATTAAATGTAATATTTATTAATAGCAAAGGTGAATTTGCTGAATAAGGAATGGATTTTCATTAACCGTGCCATCTAATACAAAAGATGTTCAATCAAGCCCTCTGAGTCATCGGCATGGTCAGATAACGTCGTTGATTATTTAGATAAGAGAGAATAAATAAAAACTTTTGATTAGATTACATCTAATTTGTTTGTTATCTGAATAATGACATATTTATTTATTGAAAGGGTTCGAATGAAAAAAAAAAGATTTTTAATTAATTATGTTATGAATAATAATTTTATTTTTATCATATATAACAACATAAAATAATATTTACTTATTCATTTATTATATTGAATTTATTTTAGATATTAAAATATTTAATGAAAAAATATGCATTAGCTAAAATAAACAAAGGTGGCATCTTTTCTCTCGATAGTAAAAATCATATTACGTGGGAGTTTTATTTATAATATGCCCTCTGGCTATTTGGAATGGGCGGGTATTATAATATTATTTCAGGGGTGTACAAGCATTTATTAAATGTCCCTAAGTGAAAGGGACAACATCCTCAAAGTGTGGCATTTCCCTCAGCTCCCCCGCTCCCCTTTCCTCTCATCAGGGACAAAATAAAAAAAAGTGTAATTTTTAGGCAGCCATTGTCTACACTTCTGTTTTATTTATTTTTTTTTATTGATTTTCTAAAAATATCAATAATGCTAAATAACCTGATTAGAACAACTTTAAAGTGTTTTAAGTAAATGAATATATTTTTTTCTCAAATCTAAATTATTTGCCATGATGATGGGAAAAAAATTTTATTGAATACAAATTCCACTTTAAAAAAATGTAGAGAAAAGTGAATTTTTTTTCCTTTTAATTCATGACCCTGATTTTATCACCATTTGGCCAAAGAAATCAAATAATAGAAAGTTTGTTGAATTTTTTTTTTATTTATAATTATAAATTAAAGTATAAACATTTGGCGAAAGAATATATATTCAGCCTTGCTTAGGCCGTGCAGCAATGCACATATTTCCCTCAAGTTCATTTCGTTACATTTTCAATAATATATAAATACAATAAATAATGTGGTTGTAATCAGATAGGGCGGTTGTTTGTGTTTTTCCTTCAAGAGTCATTGCGCGCTTAAGTCCCTAGACGTGGCTTATCTCCTCTGATAGGCTAAAAACCCAAGTATAAAATCCAGCTTGTTATTATCTCTTCAACTATAGTAGAGTGTAGCCTGACCCGATCTACAATGCGAATCGCCATCCTATTAATATGGGTATTTGTAAACACTCTCCAAGTCAAGGTGCGATTAAAATTATTTTTTATTCAATAAATAAAAAATTTTATTTATGGTCATGCGTAGTATAATTGATTTCTTTTTTAATAATTTTTTATCCTAGATTAAATATTACTAAAATAAATTAAAAGGGAAAAATATATTATCTCTAATGTAATCAAAATATTTTTATTATAATTAAAAAAAATAAAAATCATTCCGCGTCATGTGTTAAAAATTGAATTGGAATTACAATCTGGTGTGACTAAACGCACATCACACAACTTTCTCTTACCTAAGGTAAGGAAAGCTGAGTGGATATGCTGTCACACCAAATTTTTTGCGTCGGCCCCCTAGATAACCTTTCTTTAATTCATCTCTTAATAGAACAATATACAGCCAATTTAATCAATATCATTAGAGTAATATAAGAGAAAATCACAAAAACCTAAAAAGATACAAGAGTAAAGTGGACCCCAAATCATTTTGGGGGGATAAAGATTTATATATTTCAAAGATCATCTAATAAATCATTTTTTTATGGATTTTAATCAAAATCATTAGAGAAAATCGAAAAAAAAACTAAAAAATAATACATCAGTAAAAATCTAGTTTTTATTCACAAGCTTCGACAACCCAACGACCAACGTTTTTTCGTTTTTGAGAAATCTTGTATACACAGACACACAAAGAAAGAGAGAGACCATTTTGTGAGAGTCATTTTTTTTAGACTGAGATGACCTAAAAACGTATTTTTCCGTTGAAATCTCGACATCGATTTTTTGCTCACAATACTTTCTCAATATATATTACATATATAGGTAGGAGAAAGTAAAAAATAGAATTATGTCATTGTTAATACGCATTCGTCCATTTGATGTCTATTAAATTAGTTGGTAATATATGCAATATGATCCTATTCTATTCCTCCTTCAAGTTGAAGGGTAAGCAAATAGTTTTCAAGAAATATTTTTTTTTTAATTTAATTTAATCCAAAATATTCTTTTTTTTATTTTTAAGAATTAGAGTTTTCCAGGCTTCAGGCCCAATTGGGGCCGAGCCACACATGCCTAGTCCTAACCATATAATCTCTGGGTTATAAGCATGAAGAAGAGCTTAGACACCTGCCAATCGGGAGAAAATAAATTTTTACGCTGATTGGTTACCTTCAAAACGGCTTCATTTCAAATATAAAAATGTAATATTAGATAACCAAACAGCAAAGCAGACTGCTTAAAATAGTATTTTTGAATTTATATTTAGTTCATGACATATACACCGGATTTAAAGGGATTTTCCGATGTTCCAATTTTAAGGGATACTTTATATCAATTAAAAGTGGTATTTTCAAATTTTTCGCCCCCTCCCCCTCCCCCTTTTAATTTTGACAAAGGACATATTTATTTCCTACATCTATATATTCATTTTTTAATTAGTATTAACTGCGATATTTATTTTTTTTTATATAAAGTATTTTCAAACTACCTATATTTTTTTAACTCTAAAGTCTAAAAAAAGACTAGTAAATTTCAATTATTGCACGACCAAAAAAACTTTTGAAAAATTATTAATAACACAACTAATTAAAATTTTATTATGTATATAATATTAAATCAATTTTATAATTGTATAACTTTGGACTCAGATTATTTTCCAAAAGACGAAAAAAAAGGAGAGATAATTTTTTACAGAAGAGCCAGGAGTTAACCTTGACTTAGTGCGTAACTAGTTATTTACTATATAGTATTTTTTAATAGGCCCTTTTTTAAATTTATTCCTATTTCCCAATTGAATCCTTCATATTTTGTATTTAATTATTTTTAATTTTTAATAAGGAAAAGGAGTATTTAAAAATAAAATTAAAAGGTATTAGGGTATCCACTTTAATTTACTTCGTACTACATATATCAGAGGCGTGCCTAACCCCGATGGGCGGAGGGGGAGGCACAGCTCCATCAATTTATTAATTTTACAAGAAAAATTGATATATATTTAGAGAAACTTAATGATTTAGGTTTTTTAATTTTTTAATATATTGATATGATTTTTTCGAGGAGGACTCCATAGGCCTAGGGGGATGGGGTGGGGAAGGGGCGAACGACACTTTTCTCCCCGACATCGGTACGCTCTCAAGGTTTACTTATTAATAAGATAGGAAAGAAATTATTAACTTTATTTTTTTTAAAAGAATCAATAAATTTATTTTTTAACTATGCTTTTCTGTTTAAATTGAAAAAAAAAATTTATTTATCAATACTTTTACTGTCTACAAACAAATAATAAGAAGAAATATTTATGGAGTAAATTTAGTCTGTTTTAAACTTGCAAGTTCTGTTGATAACAAACAATATGGACATATTGTGAAAAGTACAATTTTATCACCTTATTCCACCACATTGGACTTTTCAAAAAAATTATCTCTATTGACTTTTAATAAATTATCTGTAATTTGATATTAATAAATATATAAAAATATACAATAAAATATTTGAATAGAATAGCAAGCAACCGTATCAACATTCGCCATTCGAAAATTAACATTTATATAACTTTCACTTATATCTATTTTTTTTTTTTTTACTAAAATAAATTGTGACGAGTTTCCAAAGGCAGGACTGAATTCTGAAAGAGACCAGCAAGAAGCACCCAGCAAATAAAATATTTACTAAAAATGATGTGGCTATTGGGTGTTTTTCTTCGAATATTTCAAAAGCATTAATAAGCACTTCCTAAGCGTTTCTGCAAAATTAATAATAAATGATTAGGCTGATTTTATTATTATTATTATTATTATTTTATTTGAGTAAATTAATAGAAGAGGGAGAGAAAATATAAAATACAAACTATAAAAAGAAAATAAACATATGATTAAAATTACTAAAATATTTAAGCATCTGGGATCACCCCTTCCTCTATTCTAATACAAGAGGGAATAAATTTCATTCGAAAATGACAAATATTCGGATCTTTAACACACCATTCATAAAATTGTACATTCTCTTCAAATCTTTTGCAGATTCAATATTTTATAGGTATAATATTGGAGTTTCGTTATTAAATGAAGGGAAAAAATACTTCCTTAGGGGCACTTGACAAACAAAGATTCTATTTCTTATAAATTACATAATGAACAGATTTCACTCTGCTTCACCATATGGACGTTGTTGCTAAGCGAGAGCTTCAGCGAGTATCCTTATTTGCGCCCATAATCTAACAAAAGGGAATCTCGTCGACATTTTAAATATTTCTGGGGTCAGAATTCATCCGGAGAGAAGAGGAGAGTTTATATAAGGGATATTAAAAATAAATAAAAATAATTATGGCATCATACCACACTCTAATGATAATTAGAAAAAATTTCTATGAAGCAAATTTGTACATTACAAATACGGAGGCATTAATTACAGACAATTAAATATTTTTACTATAATTTTAATTGCCCGGCTGAAATCAATCAAAACAAAGCGATAAGCTAAATTCGTTCATTGAATCCAGATTAACAGAATTAATATTAAAAGAGAAACGCCCAAGAACTGGATGGAAAATATTTATATTTTTTATTTTTTAAATATTTTTCTTCTGAAAAAGAAAAAGGATGTAATTTAAGATTAATTAGATTAATTAAGATTAAGTAATTTAATAATGACACTTGCTGTCAATTTTATAATTTATAGTCATGTTTATGTTTTTTGTAAATAACAAGATTCCTTGAAAAATCTTTGGAACCTGTTGGGGAATTTGAAAATTTTAGAATCGAAATGGCGCCTCCTTTCTAAATTGTGTTTTGCTAAACTAGTAGTATTCTTAAAGAAGGGTCGGATGTTGTCTCATTCTTAAATTAGAAAATCTCTCAGTATTTCTCATATAAACGCCATTGCCATTTATTTTATAAATGTTTTTTCTTTCTTCTTTAACTTGAACTTTTCAAAATTATCGAGAGATCCGCCAATGTTCTAGGCGATATTTATTTAATTTTTTTTCTAAAAATATATTTGTTAAAAAATGTAACATGAAATGAATCATTTTTCGAATTATTGATCGAAAAATTAAAACAGAAATCATAAAAATATAATAATTGAAAATAGGGAAATTTGTTTAACATTACATTCACACTGAAGGCCGGATTAATAGAATGAAGCTGAGTGAGCATTCACCTGTAGCGCAAAAAATATCTCATTCTACACATAAAAAAATGTTAAATGAAAAGCTGGAAAAGCTTAGGAGGTAGAGGGCAACCGGGGGAGCAAATTTCACACTTCTAATATGATCTTCAATTTTTAAATATACACTTTTCAAATACAAATAAAATAATCAAAAAATTATAATTCTTTATTTATTCTAAATAAATTAATCGAGTGAATCTACTTTTATTTATTTGTTTTTTATAATTTTTTGTATACGCAGAGTTTTATTATGAGTGGATGATTTTTTTAAGTAAAAAACTTAAATAATTATTGTTGCATATGGAGAGTGCATTGGAAATGGTGATTATAAAAATCTTTTGGTACACAAAATATTTTTTCTTCTTTTACTCTCGAATACAATTATTTAAATGAAGTTTAGTTAATATGTGCTCTTTGTAAGCAGCTGAAAAACAAATCTGATCTGATATTTATAAAATAAAAATGGCTTTAATCAAGGCCGAAACATTAGCTGTTTAAAATTAAAGAAAAAATACAATTGGTGTATTTTTTATTTATTTATTTTTTTTTTTAAGGAAAAGCTTTAAAGATTTGTCTAAATACAATGGCCGATAAGTTCATACAAAAAATAAATTAAATTAACAATCTTTCAAATCAAAAAAGTTTTTTTTTTAATTAAAATATTCTATAAATTCAACTTTGTAAATCAAACAAAATTCATTTTTCATTCAATTCACAATTGTGATCAAAATAAAATATTCAAAAATTAAATAAAAATCTGAATTTGTTTAAACTTTTAATGAATGGCGAAAACAAAAAATTTAATTAAAAAAAATTAAATTAAATTTTATTTTAATATATTATATGTAATTATATTAAAAACAATAGAAATTTTTTTTATTGAAATTGTTAATAAAAATATATAAATAATAATAGCAACAATTTTAGTTCAATCAAAATAATTCAAAATTTTAATAAATTTTAAAGATTTTATTTAAATTTATTCATAATTGGAGATATTTTGTTTTCTTCGTTGTAATTAGTGGCGAGAATTTGCAAGTCCAATGAATAATTTAAGTATATTTAATTGTCTAATTTTTTTTTTATTTATTATTATTGGGAGGCATAGTTGGTTTGGTTAACCAGGAGGAAGTTATAAGCGGAAGGGCTTCTTGACCTTGACTCCGAATTGGTCAGAGTCTAGGCTCTTTGCCAAATATTGAAAATTATAAATAAATGAAAAAGGAATTTAGTTAGTAGAGTGTGACTCAAATCAGCTTGTATCTGCTGCATGTAAGACATTTGGTCTTAAAAGCATGAAAATTTGAAAAAATTTCTAAAAAATTATGTTTTGAAAGGCTTATAATTTACATTTCAACTTAGCCACTAGTTGTAAAAGGTAAAATCCTAAAAGTATATTTAAATAATCTGTAATTTATCTAAACAATGTTTTATTTTTATTTACAGACTCTGCCGCTAGGCTATGATGAACCGGAGATAGGAAACTATCCATTGGCCCTGGATGGGCCACACCTTGGTCCCCTGATGCTGCCTGGACCGTTAGTTAATCCACTCAAGCTTCCAAGACCTTTGTGGGGCCCTAATTTTAGATAGGGAAACGCCGCAGGGGTGAGGAGCCCTTGCGCCTCGGATATTTTAATGCTCAATCCTGACATGGATCCGTTATATCGATTGATCGGTACACCATGTAGCACTGATCAAGTTCATTTCTCACCCGATTTAGAACCGTTGTACCGGCTAAAATGCATCCGGGATATTTACGAATTGCACGTCTACCCGGCAGGGTGTCAACTCGGGTTATGCCCGCCCCATCCCAAGCAAAAGCGGGACAGCTACGAACAAAACGAAACAAATGCACCACCGACAGGCTCTTGATTTTCTTTATCAAGTAAACGTTTTTTTTTTTTTTTTTTTTTTTTTTTTCTTTTTTTTTAAACAGAAATTAAAACACTAACTTTAACAATACAGTAACTTTAAAATGCTTTTTTTTTAAACCATTGAGCGACAACGAAATTACATTAACAATTCAAAAATTATAAATGCAAAAAACGAGGTTTTATTTATTTGGCTTTATGTTGGAAAAAAAAAATTTTAAATTAAAGGTTTAGCATTATTATAAAGCTAATAAGAATATAAAAAAAAAAAAAAAAAAAAGTTTAATAAATAATAAAGTTCCAGGAATAATTCTCATATATTATTTATGCAGTATCTGAAAATAAAATATTTAAAATAATTTTATAATTAGATCTTTCATTGTTAAATTTTAAATTTTCTAAATTTAAACTAATTATTTTTAAAATATTAATAATAAACGAATTTTTTTATTTTTCGAAAGTAGCTTAGATTAATTATGCAAAAAAACATTCCATAATTAAATCAAGATCAATATATATATATATAAATTTTTTCGTTTTTGCATACTGGAAGGTAGGCAACCCAAATGATCAACTTATAAATGGAGATTTCTGGCCTACCTTCCAGCAACCTAACACAAACGAATTTAAGCACTCCAAGGCAATTTATTTGTATTTGTCTGTGATATCCGTTCTTCAACCCCTTATAATAAGTTTTTGTAATTTGCTGATGGTATATATTTGCGCAACCCTAAAAACATCTGTCATTTTATAGTTAATTTCATTAAAAATAAAAAATAATTAAATGATAATGATAATAATAATAATAATATAAGATACACTCTTCCAAATCCTCTCTGAAAATATTAAATTACCAAACAATATTACAAAAAAAATTTTTGATTTATTCTTTTATCTCCATTCTGATGTAAAATGAAAAAAAAAAAAACCTAGAAGAATTTATATATTTTTTTATATCGTCTATCATATAGATAAAAGTTTAATATTCATAAGGAAATAATTAAATAATTCAAGAATAACAAATATTACTTTCTTTCGTTATATCATTTTCTACAATGACGGGTTTTAAAACCAAATATCGAAATAAATTAAACTGGGAACGAGACCTTCGTATCGCAGAATCACCAATTTCCAGAAGCAAATGCATTGTTCACATTAAATATTGAAATAAATATGCATGTAAGCTGCTAATAATACAAATAATGTGTAATATTACGTAGCTTGTTATTATTATATAAATCATATTATATAATTTATATAAACTTTTCAGACCACCCTCGAATATATATATATCTACGAGGGTGGACCGAAAAGTTTCCGAGCTAAAAAAGATACCTGACATTTTTTCTTCAAATTTATTTTTAATAAATTCCTCATTATACCATGTACAATTGAATGTATTCTAAAGTTAAAGATATATTTGTACACCACTTTGAATATGTATATACAAATGTGTAAATTATAATTAATTTAATAGCTTATATAAATAAATTATGTTTCTACGCAAAATAAAATTATGAATTTAATTATTTTTAGCACCTTATATTAAAGATGTTAATTTAGAGTGAATTTTTAGAGTAGACCTTAAAAAAAAAAAACAACGAAAAAAAGGTAAAGACCGGAAAAAATGTATCATCTGTTACACTAAGTAGTGGAGTAATTTTACTAATTTATTATGCGAACTACTTAAAAACAAGAGTCTTCATATAATTAATTCGCTATCTTTTAATTTTATGTACCTTCGAAGGTCATCACGTGATTAAACTCAAATGGAAAATCGAATTTGTAAGTTCACTCCGAAGGTAAGGGTAAGTCTAGTTGTAAGTGTAAATGATAGTATATACACATAGGTGGGAGATGGGGAGGGGGGTTAAAAAACGGACAGATGACGGACAAGAGAATTATTAGGGACAAAAAGAATTTAAACAAAATATTTTTGCTATTTCTATTTTCCTTTAGAGGGCGTACACCATGAGGTGCATTTCATTTCATGTTTGGTTTATGGTAAGTAGGCAACTAAAATAATCAACTCATAAATGAATTTTTTGATTAATTGGAACTTATCTTGAGCAAACTACGCATGCGCATTTGTTAAATGTCTCATGAAATTAAGAACTATGCATATATGTGGAGTTCTAGAACAATTAATCGAAAAAATGAGTTGGTCATTTGGGTTGCCTGCCATCCAGCAAGCACAAATGAACTAATTTCTGTAACCCATGATTGAATTAGAGTTTGTGTTGAAAGTCCAGAAAATTGGCCTATCTTATTAGTATTTTAAGTCATGAGTTTTTTTTATTATAAAAATTTGTAGAAACCCGTATACCGGGTATACCACTTAGTGAGTTCCATTCTGCTACAAATGATCATTGTTTGTGTGTAGGTTTAACATTCTACGTATATTAAGTCAGTACCAAGTGTGCAGTTACACTCCTCATCCTTTTCTTTTATATAAATATTGCATTTTAAAATTTAAATATCATCCACTTTTAAAGCCACTTCACAAATTTACCGCCTCTCCATTTTCTATTCTGCTTCATATATCGGAATTAAAAAAACAATAATGGATG
>JAAAKE020103663.1:0-17912 GCA_010014785.2 Anisolabis maritima
ATATATTCTTAATCTACGTGAAAGTTTGCATTAAAATGATGTATCATATGTCTTATAATGATTAAAATAGCTTTTTGCGAAATATTTCCTTATAGGGATGATATATTTTTTTTTTTTCTCACACTCTGCAATTTTTATAATTCTTGCCACTCTCTCTCTCTCTCTCTCTCTCTCCTGCAAGGTCATCTAATAGTCTATTCTTAACTTCTTCTAATAAATAAGTATCTTTTTGCTTAAAATATTTTATTAAATAAAAAGAAAAATTACTAATCATTGAGTTTTTTTAATAGTTTATTATGAGGGATTATTATCACCGGATATATATTTCTTAAGTATAATCAAATTTTTTATTTTCTTATTATTTATTTATTATTTATAGAATCTTTGAGTACTAAGGCCATTAACCTTCACAAATACAATATATATTAATAAAAAATAAAATAAATAAATTCAGTAACGATGACTATCAATTTGGGTCTTGTATATATAAAATTATTAATCAGTAAATTAAAATTTTTTTTTAAAAGAAATAATAAAACAATGAAATGGGGTTGATAGTAAAGAATATGCATCAAAAATTTCATTAAGGCACATCTTCCTATCAAGGAGATATAAATTAGTTAACGTCTACGCTCGTTTTTAGACGTAAGTTTTACCCCCTCTGGCGGCGGTAAACGAAATATCATTAGATTCAGAATTCAATAAAGAATATTCCTGCAATTTTTTCATTTGGGCACATCATCTATTTTAGGAGTTATATAATAAAAACATCAACATTGGGGGTTTTCACCCCTAATGTCTTTTTCAACCCCTAAAAAAAATCGGCTCCTATATATTTTTAAGATTTCTTGTTTAATAAAGAATATTTTTACTAAATTTCATTAGGGCACATCACTTAGTATGGATTTTTAGTGCGTTTTTTTATAGAAAAAGAAAAGTCTTATAAGTTTTCTAATGAAAAATAGACTTTCATGCTTTTTATTTAAATACTCAAAAAATGGGCATTAATAATTAACATAAAATTCTGGGTCGAATAGATATATCATATATCATAAGTTTGTTGGTTAATGATAACTAGACTTTCAAGTTGTTTTATCTTTTTTATATAATTTTTCTATTCCTGATCTCATTTAATATTTCAATGCAAATTTTCAGGGCCCAGCTAATTCATTATTTAATTAATTTATTCATTTAATTAAACACAATTTAAATTTAAACGGTTAATTATAACAATCTTAGCTTTCTTGATTTTTTTACATTTCTTTTCTCGTCTGCTATTGCCATATTGTTATATTTTTCTAGATTCACTCTGATTTAAAAGCAAATAATTAAAGGGATTGAAGAAATATAATTTTTCTAATCTTTTTGAATCTGTTCATTTTATTATTATTATTTATTAGCTACTTTTTATTGAAAGTGCGTCATACTGCCCTCTAAATTCTCAAAAGAGTTTCCAATATTTATTAACATGAGATATTTTTAAACACTTTCAGTGAATTAAGTGAATGGAGATTACAAGTTAAATATGTAAAGAATGACATTTCTTCTCTTTTTATAGGAAATATGATAAAATAAAAAAAATTCCTAATATCAAGCTTACTGAACCTGGTAAAGAAGATATAATTATAAACTATAATAATAAAAAGGTAATCATTTTGTTCATCTTTCTACTTTTAAGGGTTCATCCATGCCTAATGAGTTGGGTTTGTCTCCTCTATGTTTTGTCTTGTCTCCCCCCGGCCCTCTCTTTGACAATTGTATTTCAATTTTAATATATCTCTAGTGACAACTATTGAATTTACTTTGTTATAATATTATAGATGAATATGAGTGGGGATTTGAATAAACAAATGGAAGGAAGGAATTCAGCCAAATGGATATCTTATATCTGAATGAAACTTTTTGGCTTCAATAAAACAATGCTTTCATCAATCACCTTTTTTTACACACTTTATTAACAAATAGCATCTAATAATAACAGTAATTAAATGAAGTTAAAAAGATTCACCTATATTAAAAAATATTTGTAAAAGAATGACTATGATGGTCAAATATTCATATAACTGTCAAATAATTAATTAAATTTAGATGGTATTAAATCATATTTCAATTTCGAAAACAAACAATGAATGTTGTTTGTAATTCTCCTTCATATTCATTACAATATTCGCGAACTAGGAACAAATTTTATCTTCCAACAGAATTGCAAAAAATAAATATCCTTGATTAATTTTTCTTAAAGGCCACATTTTTTTGCTTGCTCATTTTGTTTGTTTGGCGAAAGTAATTCCTTAATATAATTTTCATTCACTTTTTTTTGAGATAAAATTTCGCATCCCTGTTCAAATTACCAAAAAATAAAAATGAAAGAAAACTTAGATGATCTTAAAAGGAAAGCTAGGGATTTGTTTTAAAAAATTTTAAATGATAAATATTTTTTTATTTGAATATAAATATTTTTTAATTAATAAATATTTAAAATATGGTCTCTAATTAATATTACAAAAGTAAATACTAAAGTATTTTCAGAATTATATATAAATATATTTGTACCAAAAATATAAATATTAAAAAAATAGAAATATAATAAAATAAAATTGAAAAAAAAATAACAAAATTCATTTATGATCATAATTAACATTTCAAATAATAAATCTTAAAAATAACATTTTTTATGGAATGTTAAAAATTAATATAAATTAGATTGTATTTTTAAAAATTAAATGAAAATCTTAAAAACATAATGATTATTAAAATTATTCAAATTTTTTATTTTTGAGATATTGCATAATTTTTTTATGTCAATTTGATATATTGTCAAATTTTTTTTGTATATTGAAAGTTTGAATTTAAAATCTTTTAAAGATAAAAACGAAAGTGGACGATTCAAATTTAATTGGAGCTTAATTTTTAAATACATTATTTTACAAAAAAAAAAAAATATTTTCTCGCCAATGTTTATATTGCACTTGTAAAATTTTTCAAAATGATCCAAAGTTTTTTATTCCCTTGGCTGTAGAGTTAAGGAAGACACATCTTTAGTCAATTAAGCAAGAATGTTAAAGTTGTCCATGTTAAGGAGATCACTAGGGTGATGATGCTCAACAACATATGGGCATTTCTAGCTCATTAGCAAAAGACGTGTTTTACATCAAATAAAAAAAACTTTATATATTTTTTTTGAAAAGGTGAATCATAATAGAATGAGAGAAAACTTTTTCTCTTGGCAAGTAATATAAAAAACAAATTAAAAATTAAGGTCGGTTTAAATTTGATTTCCATAGAAAGAATCGAACTCAGAACAACCCAGGTGGTATCTCCAAGTCAACCCAAATTAATTAAAAGCTTAGATTCATTTAAAATATAAATATGGACAACTTTTGGAATGCGAAACGGTTATTTTTTTGGTCCCTTTAAAGACATTTTTAATGTCCTTCCATAAAATATATAAATATATAATAAATAGTTTTTAATGGAAGTCAAGCTCAGCCTGTTTTTTCATGGAACTTTAAAATGTAGACGGAATAAAATTGAAAAATTTGATAAGAGACTAGACAATGTCATGCAATAAGCTTTATCAAATATTAAAAATGAATGATACTTGAAATTGGAAAAATCTGGAATTATATAAAAAGTCAATAACAAAGATTAAAAAAAGATCTGTAGCCCTTAACCCTCCTATGGCAAAGAACTATGATAACAATTTCATTTTGAAAGTTTGAATTTCACTGCGCCTACAAAATAGGCCGTGTTTTTATCCTAGAAACAAAAATCCCCATTCACCGAACATAATAAACTAAAGATAATATTTGATGTGTCAATGGAAAGTGGAAGTGACATTTCCCAATGTGTCAGCCTGACATCGTTGGACTTCTCGCAATAAGTCACTTTTATTCAACTTTGTTTGTTTATAAAATTTGTTCTCCTAGGTAACACAGTTTAATTCATGAAAAATAAAAAGTGCTACTAAGTAGTAGTACATATAGTGGATTTTGTAGGCGCAGTATTAATATAATTAACTCGTTGTACATTTATGATTTATCAAATTTATGTTCTATTATAAAGAAAAATTAAAATTCTATATAAATTTGGTGTCCAAATTTTCTTTTATGATCTTCATATAAATTTAATTCAAAGTTTCTGATTCTTAGTAAAATTGAAATACTATACATCTCAAAATAAATTGGACAAATCCTATCTTATTTAGTCTATAAAAAACCAAAACCAAAAATTTTATGCTTTAGCTATTATGAAATTTATTCTTTTTGGATATTATAGTTCTTCTAATAATCTAAATAAACGAGTACTTTTGTCTGATTTATTTTGAGACGTATATATATATAAGTATATATAGATATTCATGGAAAAATTTGTTTTAAATTTACCGATGATTAATAATTTAAAAAAATTAGTTTAATTTATTAATATAAAAGATCTATTTCGAATTATCCCTTAAATATATAGATTATAAAACATTTTTATTGGTATTATATATTTTAAATATAAATATAAAATACTAAAGCAATTGTATATTATATGATAATTTTAATAAATATAGTATATAAAAAATTAAAAAATAATTATAAAAATAGTTTTTTTTAGAATCACTATTTAAAAGGATTCTGTCAATTTCATTTATAAAAATTTAATTATTAATTGGAAAGAGAAAAAATAACCGTTATTTGAAATAAAATATTAAAAAAATAAAACAGTTGTCCATAATTAAAATAATAAAAATTATTCTTTTTTAGGCCAATATTTGTTGAAAAGATCCATAAAAGAATCATAGATCATGAAGGTAATGGCAACGTCGAGACAAACTCGGGTGAGACGAGCTGTCACACCTTTATAGAACCTGAAAAAAGATCAATAGTTTTTGTTGAGATATTGGGAGAAAAGTAATCAAATTTATTTATTTTCCCTCAATATCTTTATCTTTACAATCAAGAAGATTTTCAGACCATATTCTCTCTGTAACACCCTCCCCCCTTCTCTCAAAACTGGCTTAGCTTATCTGGAAATAAAACATTATTTATAGCTCAACATCCCAGCTTCAGAAATTGATTAGATATTATTTAACTAAGGCCAGATTTATATGCAGGTATTTTTATATATAGTTTTAAAACAAAAAAATGAAAATTTATATTAAATATAATGATAAATCATATTCTCCACAGAATTGCTGGGAGGTCTATAAAATATGTCGAATAAAAAAGTACCAAACTATTGCACCGTTTTTGCCATTAGATGAATAATTAATAGTCGAGCTGTACGAAATCAAACAGTTAAGTTATTGGATCGTTTTAATAAAATATCTTTATTTTTATTGTTAACCTATCATTGTATTTTCAATGGGTGATATAAATCTGCTAATTTATATCTTATATCTATTATATTTATAAAATTTTAGATGTGAAGATAATCCCAAATATCATTTATCACATTGGATTGTTATAATAAATAATAATAGAGAAGGTAGGTCAGCAAAAGGCATCCTTTGGATGCTCAATAAAAATTCAAAATTGAGACATAATGTATATATTTGGAATATTGCTGATCATCTTTTGGCATAAATACAACTGAAGATGAACAATTAAACCTCGTTTGAAGTATCTCAATTTTGAATTTTTATATTTAAGGAAAATTATTTCAAAACATCTGCAAGAATATAGCGATTTTTTGTTGGCTGCCCTCACTTCTCTTAATTCAAAGTTCGAAAGTTGTCCACTCCAAGTTGTAAAGAATTAGCACTTTTTCAACTGTTTCTGAATTATTATCAATAAAAATATTAATCAAGTATGTACTTTGACACTTAATAATATGAAATAATAATTATAAAAGAACTTACGCTAAAGGACCTTCTTGAGTCATAATTTTTACGGTACAGTCCCATGAGTTTTTATATTTTGAAGCTTCAAGTCCCTGAAACACAAAATATTATTTTATAAATAAATGTCTTATTTATACATTTGTCTTTCTCTGAGTTAATTAATTAATTAATACCTGCATACGTGTTTTGACCACATCAACAGGAGTGTTAGCAAATACAGAAGCAGCACCAGCAGTTGCTCCAAAAAGACCGACTAGAAGCTTATTAGGAGACTCTTCTCCCCACCATTCTTTTAATGTCTCCATGACCCAAAATCTGACAGCTTGATTTGTTCCCTGCCGTAAAACGGTTGGCGTTAAACCTTAAATAGAAACAAAAGAACTGATTAAGTTCAAATTTTTTATAAACAGATTGTTTTTTTTATATAGAGTTAAATTGAAGTTTTAGTCCCTTAATCTAATTCAGATCTTTATTTAAACTATATTCTAATTCCATTGATTTAGACTCAATGAGAATAACACTTCTCGTTTAAACAATTATTTGCTTTTAACTCTGAAAATTCGAACCTTAGAATTTCATTCCTGAATTAAATACGCAAGGAAAAAAATGTATTCATATCATTATGTTTTAATTTCTTCTTATTATTTTGAAAATATAATTAAAGAAAATATCTTCAAATGATAATCATCAAAGCTTGAGTTATAACGGTTGTTCTTTTTTGTTGCTGTATTTAATTTAACTTAGGAACGGGATACATGGGTGAAGTCAAATGTAATAGAAATCTGATCGATGTTAACATTTAATTCGCATTATATATAAGTTAAATCAATGTTACTAAAATTTAGTTACCGAACAATTGTAAAAATGTTAGCTCTGAATTGTGTAACAAGAACAAATTTGTTTTTATTTTTACTTGGCCCATTTAGCAATCCCATTCCTAAGATTGAATTATATTAATATATACCCAAATCTGTTTTTACACGGTAAATACGTTTCAGAAAAAACCGTGTAAAAAACCATTACATGTATATGTAAAAATAGGTGATTGGTTCTTTATCCCTAAAACCTGTAAAAAATGAATGAAATAAAAGGATTTAAAAAAACATGTAATATTGAATGTTTTTATAAAAATACAAATTTCGATTTTCGTTTTTAAAGAAATGGCTTTCCTTTTTTGTTTTACAATTGCAGTATCCGACATTTTTCTTAGAAGAAAAAAAAATTTTTAAAAATCAATAAAAAAAAAACTGCTTATAGAAAAATACGGTTTACCTTAATTTCTTATCGCGTTTAAATTTTATTTATCTAATAACAACAATAAAATTTATCAATACAAAAATCTTTCACAAAACACGTCCAATTTTATTGAAAGTAGACAGGACTAACATAAATTACTCTGACATTTGCTTGTTTCAACAAGAAAAGGGAATTCCACGAAATACATTTGTAGAACATATATTTTCTACGAAATTTCAGTTAATGGTAATTTAAAAAAAAAATTCTAAAATTTGAATCAAACAGATTTTTTTAACCCTGCTAAATGCAATCATGAAAAAAGAGATTGAATTTTTTTGTAAACCGTGTTAAATCAAAACCGTGCCAAAAAGACAGTGAAAAAACAGAATTGGGTGTATATTATCAAAGATAGCAAAGAAAGAAAATTTAAAAATTAACTAATTCTAACGATTTCTAAATATGATAGAACCAGGCCTACGGATTCGGTTGGGCATTTCTGACCCACTTCTGACCAAAATGAATTTTCTAATGACCTTAATCTTAAGAGGCCATAAGAAATTTTTTGTTCAGAAACATTTTCGTTTGTTTGGTTTAAGAATTTAAAATAATTTTGACCCATTATTTAGAAAATGTTCTAAAAAAAAAATTTTAGGTTGGAAAACAAATAATCGCGATACAAAAAGTAAATACCATTCCAAAAGCTGTCAGTGTGACTCTCGAAAGAAACAGATTTCTTTAACAAATTTATTTAAATTTAACAAAAATATAATACCTTGATAAAGGCCTTTAAAACCTTGTTGTTTCACTATCATATTAATTCCATGGAAAAATCCTCGAAATTCAGGCTTTTGTTTCCTTCTATCATTGATAAATTTTACCTAAAAGAAAAAAAATTTCTAATGATTAATTTTAATTCCAATGATGTTTATATAATGTAAAAACTAGAGTTCGTAATCAAAGATTTGAACTTGATAATAAGAACGAGTCTCTGGTTTAAATTTCAGAATTTTCAATCATCGGTCTTGTTTTAATGGATAAAAGCAATGCGTAATTCTACTTAAAGCCAGGTGAATAGGCAGACTGGCGCCTTATGTATTGCTCTTATCCATTAAAATATGTGCCATAAATTATTATTATAGTGATAAAAGATATTTTTTGTTCTCTTAGTGTGTACTATAAATATTTGCCTTTATGGTCTCCATTGGAGTAACGACAAAAATTGCTTCCGAGACTCCAGCGCCGAGGCCACATAAAAGTCGTTCTCCTCCTGTCAGTTTTCTATTCTTGTCAACAACCCCATCAGCTCCTTTACGAAGAAATAATGTTTGTCCTTTTAAGTATTCAAAGGCACCAAATCTAAAAAAAAATTAAAAAATATTTATAATCAACTAAGTAGTTGAGTCGAGACCTATTCATTTGAATTAGATATTAATATTTAATATATATCTCGAATCGGAGTTAAGTCATAATTTATTTAACATTGGAAGTATATTTTGTTTGTTTGTTGGGGGGATCAAATGACCATATGGCCCACGGGTGGTGTGATCGAGTAGTTTAGTACAAAGGAAGTACACCCCAGAGGCCATATGGTCACTTGATCCATCAGCAAAAATATACTCACAAAAATGTTTTATAATCTATTTTGAACATATAATAAATCGAAAAAAAAAACAACATATAATATTGAAAACAAGAGGATGGAACTATTTTAAGCCTTTCTTCTATTAAATGTAATATATATTTATATATTGTATATTTATCAGTTTCTCTTCCAATGGATTTTTTATTTCGTAGAAACTCATATTGCTTGTACATATTTTAAAAATAATTTTTATTAAATAAATTTTATATTGTACGTTACGATTGAGAAAATGGTATAATTACCAAACATCAGATACCATTTAAATATATATATACATATATTTTACATCAAAAGAAGTAAAAATTATTTAAGAATTTTATTGTGACGAACAGAAAAAAATCGTTTAAAGAAAATTACTCCTTACCTAACAGCTGATTTAGGTATTGACATATATAAAAGAATTGGCAGTCCTCGGTAAAGTCCAAAAAAGCCATGTCTATTCACAGTTTTTTTTACACAGTCAACAATGCCTGTAAACTCTTTTTCTCCAGCTCGATCTAATTGTAGCTGAGTTTTAACATATTCAGTAGGATAGGTAATACAAATTTCAATTCCGCCGGTTATACCACCTAAAAAAGAAAATCTTTAGTTCAAATTACAAAATTACATTTTTCAATTTTATTTTCTTATCAAACAATTTTGATAAGACCTAGCATTGAATATACTATTTTGAAAATAGAGTAGGATCAATCATCTTATATAATCTTTATCTGTGGTTATTTCATTAAAATCAAGGACGAATATGAAATAAACAGAAAAATGTTTAGAATTGCTTTTTGTATTTAAACAATATCTATAAGGGAATTTTTTTTTAAGTCTTTTTCGGCATCTGTAGCCATTTAGATTCCGTCCTTATTTATTTATACTAATTTGGTCGCTCAGGACAGGAAGCGAACCACTAACCTTTGGTACGTGAAACAAGACCTTTACCTCTGCACCAAGGGATAGGGCTATAGGGGAATTAAAACCTCAGAAACAGTTATTTAATGTTAATATCTGGAGTTAAATTGAAAATTCCATTTCTAAATTTGTTATCTTTCTTTCTATTTATATCTCCGAGGGAATATGAAAGGAAAACGGTTATTTCTATTTAGAAGAAAACGGAAGACTATTCATTCTCCTTAAAATGATGTAATATCATAAGTAGGTCTATTTCCTGTAATTCAATACTCCTCATTTATATGTAAATTGATATATTAGAGACTTACAAATATCGATCAATGAAAAGAGAATCCATTAAATAAAAATAAATTAATTTATTTAATGGGGTTTTTAATTGTAAATGAATGTGAGAGAATCTCACTAATTATACCATTCAATAAAAATAAAATTAGGTTTTTTACTTTACCCAACTTTTGATAATAATTGGATGTAATGGAAAAATAAAAAGAAGAAAATTAAAAACAACACATATATATATATATATATATATATATCACACCTATAATAGATCCTTTCATATTGTGCTTCAAACCGGTTTGAAACTATTCTAAACAGGCGCACTGATATGAGCATTTAATTTCGTATGTTGCGGTTGCGCTTTATGGTTTCAAATTTGGTTTGAATGAACCATATATTCTAGTTAATATATATTTTTTGGAAAATAGAAGCAATTCGTCTAAAAGACCTATGACAACCTATGGTCATATGTAACGAGGAAGAGTGAGGAAAAAGATTTCAGAAGATGCTTGTTAAGGATTTGAAGGATTGTAAGTTTTGGGGAAAATAGTGGTTAGAAGATAATTCCAGACGCGGGAGGCCATAGGAACATAGGGAAAAGTTAAAATCTAATTATAAGCTTATTGTTTCATAGGGAAAGGAATATTAAATTGTTTAGAATGGGACTTAATAATACAATGAAATTTCAAATATCGGACACCGACCAATTTCTTTGGTCTGGACACCGTTTGGATTTAACTTAATTTACCTCGATTGGAAGGTATATATTATATATATTAATATATTGAATATAATAGACTTATTTTTGGGTATCGAGGGTGTCCGGTATATAATTATATAATATAATATATACAAATTAAAAAAATCTTTAGACATGAGAAAAATAATATTATGCCTATTGATAGAAACTTTGCAAGTAAAATTTAAAGAACATTATGTTAATAATAGTTTAAAGTATTATATAGATGAAATAATTTTCAAATAAAGAAGACCTGTGAATAAACAATTAGCATATTTGTCTAAAATTTAGAATAAAATTGATGACGTATTTTTTTTGGAAAAATAATTATTATCTCTCTAAAAAAAAAAGTAAATATTACGTAATCATTAATATTCTTGATTCTAAAAGATAAATATTTCTTTACTCAGCAGACCTAAAACATTATAATTGACAAGTTAAATATTTTATACCTTATCTTCTTATTCTTTTTAATCAGTCACAGAAAGTTGTTTATTTTAAGAACACATTTGTGTATTATCAGACGAAGAGAAACTCTTTAAGGATAAATATTTACATAAATTATTAGTATTCAAATAGAGTTAGGAATAATGTTAGTTATAACAAATCTTCACTTCGAAAATAAAAAATAATTTTTGATTTGAATAGCTCTTTTAAATGAGAATAGCATTAAGTTAAAGAGGGAAGAAAAAACTCGAGGCCATACCCCGCTACAGCCATTTTACTTTCTCTACTGAGTATAAAAAAATAGATCTCGCAAAATGCTCTGTCCTTCTGGGTATATGTTTATATCACAAAAACAAAAATATGTCGAGGCTCAAATTTTATATTTAAACTATTTATCTATTTAAACTATTTAAACTACTATTTAAACTAGGTTATCACGTCGCACAAACGTTTTCACTTTTCGACCAAGTACTAGTACTTTATTAATCCTATCCCCAAAATATATGAAATTTTACAAAATAACATTTTATAAATACAATATAAATTTTAAAATAACCTCATAATATATCTCATTTCATCAGCTATTGGCCTATGTGTCTTATAACATAATGTATCCCTAGGAGAGAAACTTTCATGATGTTTTTTTGAATAAGTGTCTGTAATTAGTGGATTATCTCCGGGACCAATAAACCCATTTCGATGAGTTTTTTTCTGATAAAAATAGACAACCTTTTTCGGATATATCTCGGGGTCTAAACTTATTGTGATAGGGTTTTTGAATTTTAAGAATAAATATTATATATAACTGTTAAAATTAAAAAATCAGCATGTGATTAAATATATATATTTTATGGAATATATTTCAATTCTTGAGTTGAAAATCTCTTTATTATAAAAAAAAGGTTTTAAATTGTATGTCAAGGTAAATTAATTGTCTCAGTTTTATTTGTGTTTTCCTTTTAGAAAATAAATTTAAAAAAAATTGCTATTTCGAGGCTAACGAGAACTTTTGTTTACAAAATATGCCACCTTTCATATTTTTTTGATTGAGAAATTATAAGTGGTTATTCTCTGTTGACAGAGGTTTTGAAATCACAAGAGAATAGAAATTACCAGCGATGATTCCTCTGACCCCCGCCTGTCCACCACCTGAGGGGGCAGCAGCAGCACATGAGTCCTTATCAAGCCAAGGTCTTCTGATATAAGGATTAAATCCGACAAGACGTCTCCCGGTTGATATGTCCGACATTTCCCGTCTGAAAATAACAGATAAATTTTAGAAATCAAAATGGAAACAACAAATGAATTTGAATAGAGAAAGTGAGAAGAATTTCGGATAATTGAAAGTGACCAGAATTGATTTAATTTATATTTCCATTGTAAATTTGTTGTAATATCTCTTGGAAAAAAAATATATAAACTATTTAACTTCTCCTAAATCTAATCTGTCTTAATTAGTATAATTTTTAGTGCATTTTCACTCCACCCAATAGAAAGAGGAAAGACCCTTGCGTTCATTCCTTCATAACAATGAATTAATCTCAAACATGCAAAGTATTTTTTCGTTTATACTTCAAATGAAAACTTATAAATTTTTTTTTATCTAATAAAAATTGTATTTAAATGAGGAATTTTTAAACCAATCTTTTTAATCCTTTTCCATTTTTGTTATTGATAATATTTAAAAAAAATTATCTTTTTTAATTATATAAGACTTAATATTGACATATAAAATTAATAAATTTTTTTATCATAAATATAACTATATTAAGTCAAGTTAAAAATTCTTTATCACTTATAATATGTAATTCTAATGATAGCGATAATTATACAGGGTCATTATAACGGCGAGGTAATTTTAATACAAATGACTTTATATATTATCCATTTTATGAAGGATTTTGATCATAAACTAATGAATTTTTATTCTAATAAAATGATTGAAATTTATTAAAAAAAAAAAACAACTGTCTAATGGTTAAAGTGGATGATTTTTTAAAAAGAAAAGTTTGACGAGTGCTATGGAGAGCTTTTTTTAATTAGGGCAATAAAAGCCTTGTCCCATTTCGATTTCTTTTTTTTTTAAAGTTTTTTTCAGAAGATATGGGAGAAAAAAATGGTAAAATTAAAAAAAAACACAACAAACCAAATGGAAATATAAAATAAAATAGTATTTATATTTTATGCCTTAAAAACATTTTATATATATATATATATATATAAAATAATGAAAGTTAAAAGATCAGCTGTTTCATAGCCCAAAAATCCCCCACCCTCCTGTAGGGATGCCAACTTTTAACAGTTATATAGCCAGAGGTGGGGAGGGGGGAGGGACAAACAATGTCGAGCCCGAGAATTCATAGAGCAAAAATTCAGAAAAAAATTTGTCTTTTTATGGTTGGGTGGGCATGTACGGGTATTTACCACAATAGAAATTATATCATATATTTATTTAATCCATAAGTACTTTAAGATTAAGAAATTTTTCCACCAAAATAGCTTTTTTTCAATGAATTAAAGACGATTGAGAAACGATTAAAAATATAAATAGTTATTTTTTAAGAGAGAAAAATTAAACAAGAATCAAATAAAGTTCTTGACTATTGAGGGTCAAGGAGAGAATCCCTTGACCCCAATGACATAGATAAAATATTATTTTTTTATATAACCGGCTTGTCAAGTTGAGATGACAATCACTCAATAATTGACGTTTTTTTTTAAATAAATATTAATGATGGATAAGGTGATTGGTATGATGACACTCGGAGAGAGTGAGAGAGGGAATTAATTAATTAAAATAATTATTTTTCTCTCTCTCTTTCACGAAAAAAATTAAACTAAAATATGAGGTAGCTTGTTAGAAGATAATTTATTTAGTTAATTAATTAGATTTAAATAAATAATACTCACATTTAATAATAAATATGTCAGGTTGATATCAATGATAGTAAATACATTAAGAGTTTTGCTTAGAGTGACTTTCATTTATTTTCCTCCAAGTCTGCCAGTTCGATTAGATCGCCTTCGGATATTTTCGGTGACTCTCGGTGAATTTCGCCTCATACGATCATCCTCCTCGATCGAGTTTTTTATGCAAGCGTGCGTTCCCAAGCACGTGCTCGATCGCGATGATGGGGCCGTCCTTACGGCGGTCATCTTAAAAAGAAAAAATCATTGAGTCATTCCCTGTATTTGTTATAAAAAATATGCTTGATAAACCTCCGGTGATGTACACACATCGAATATGGGATGTATGTGGAAGTATGGTCCGAAATAAGAAGATACGGGGGGAGGAGAATACCAAAAATTTTTTGACATTTAATCAATATAATTTTTGTAAATTAGTGATGTTAACCTTATACCACTTTTGAGGGTTAGTAAGTTAATCTGAGGCAGCCTGCCGATGATTTAATATTTTGCAGGCAATTTTTATTTAACCACTATATAGGCCACGTTTCGGAAAGTAAACGCTTCCTTCGTTCAGGACTAGGTGGTTTTAACAAATCGACGAAATTAATTAGGAGATTTAATAAGGACTTATTTCGTAAACTTTCGAGGGTTATTGGAATCATAGGAATTATAAATCCAGAGTTCAGGGACCAACTATATAATTCACAAAAATATTTATTTTTGACCAATATATTATATATATGTCTATATCGACACTTCCAGAATTAAGAGATTTAATTAGTAAAGATATGAAAACTAAAATATACCAGAATATCCTCTTTAACCTATAGCCTTCTACTCCTGAGCGAAAGCTAAACTGCAATTCACTGTCCTCTTTAAAATTCGACATTTTATGAGAGTGGAATGTTAAGGAAGGAGATTTCTTTAAATGCTGCACTAGTTTGCTAGGATTATGTTTATTTATGTGGTTCTACATATTAATAGTCAATTAGCCAAGATTAGTGGCGAATTTATACCAATGATTTAAATACCATTGATCTGTTTGTTGGCAGTGATCTGGATTAACATATCTTTCCCCCGGAAAGTTTAAATATCCAGAGCCTGGAATCATAAAGTCCGATCCATATAAAAATACAACCAATTGGGTTTTTCTGGCCCCATTTTTACTTTGACTTTTAAAGAAAGAATAAGGAAGGTGATAAGTTAAATAATAATTCGATTCAGCATTTAATAAATATTGTTTGTGCTTATTTGTATGTGATTCTCTAAATAGTAATAGAAGTCCTTTTCCCTATAATATAAACAGCAGTGATGTCAATTTAAAATGAGGTCGGAGTTCATTTGCCAGAAAAGTGAAACTCAAAGTATATGTAGTAAAATTTCTCATGCTATGATCATTTTTTGTTAAAAAAAAAACTAATTATCCATATTGGCGGAGAGATTTATGAGTGAAAGGATTCATATTTCTGAATTCACAGATCAAATGCCAATCTTGCTTAGATGGAGTATAACACAAGTGAAATAAATAAAGTGTTGCCCAACAATTTTCAACATTTATTATTCTAAAAAGTTAAAGAAATTATTTTAAAACCCTAAAAGGAACAATAAAAAGCTTAATAAAAGAATGTTCAGATCATCTAAGACAAAAAAATAAATCCAGATTATATTATATTATAAGAATTTTCTGCAAATCTAAGAAGTCTTTTTTTTTTGAAAAAATTAAAAAGGGCTTAAGTCCCTCACCTTAATGGGCAGGAAACAACAAAGAGAAATCAATCGCTTTTGATACCCTTGCAAATATAGTGATGGGTGGAATGAATTTATTGGATTAGACTTTTAGAGTTTTTTTAAATTAACATTGCAAAGAACAATAGAGTATTCATGCAAAACAGGCTCCAAAAATACATAGAAAATTGCAAAAATAACAAGAAGATTGTAAAAGACAAAAGTTATAAATGAAAAAGAAAAATAGCATAGATTCTAAAAAAAAATTAAAAAATTCAATATTTGATGCTTTTATAAATAAATTTAAAATAGACTAAAAAAATAATGAGTGAGTGAATAGTCTTTTATGAATTAAAATATGATCAAAAATAATAACAAAAAAGAAATATACATACCATAATAAAAGAGAAAAAAGATAAATAATGAATTTGACTACAGATTTGACATTTAAAGAAATAACCTGAAACAACTGTTCAAATATTATCGATAAAACAGCTCACGACATTACCTTAGAGTAAAAATTAAAGATTCAGACAGTGCTCCTGCTATCTATGAATTAAAATGTGAAGCTTTAATTTTCAGACATATTCATAGATAGCGGGCAAATTCACTTTAAAAAAATATATCTAAAATTTTATAATGTAATTAAAGATTAAAAAGTATTTTATTTTTATAAAAGGAATAAATAAATACTTGTGATCATATTTGACCTTAAATATTCAGTAGAGTATAAGTTTGTTCGTTCACCCTCTCAAGTTTTGGCTAATGAAAATAAGACAAAAATGAGGGCAAGATTCAAATTTTAAAATTATTTCCTCTCCCTGCTCCCGCCAGTGAACAAGATGGGTTTGTATCTCAGGAAGTCCGATGAAAATTTATTTATTCGAATTCATGTAAATAAATATGCCTAGGTTAACTAATATATATTGTTTATTGTTTAAAGCCTAAATGTCCTTAGATGCCAAAGATTAAAAAAAAACTTTATTTGACTATTATTTTTAATTAATATTCACAATTATTTATATTATTATTATGACAAACAGTGTACTAAAAATTATTGATAATACCTTTAAGACGATATAATTACACCTTGTTGACATCTTTTAGCAAAGAATATAGTAAAGATGTTTAATATCTTTTCATGAGATGATAATTACACCGTGGTGCCATCTATTGCCAAAGAATGTACTATGAATGATTGTATTGACTTTTCATGGGGAGATAATTGTACCGTTTTGTCGTCTATTTGCAAAGAGTGTATTAAAAATGTTTGATAACTCCTTCACATAGAGAGATAATTACAACCTGATGCCACCTATTAGCAAAGAATGTACTAAGAATATTTGGATTTGTTTTCCTTGGGAAGTGAATTGTACTGAGATGCCAGCTATTAGCAAAGTAGGTACTAAAAATGTTTGATAACGCCTTCTCTGGGAAGATAATTTCACCGTATTGCTATTAGCAAAAAATAAGCTAAGAATGCTTGATAATGCCTTTTCATAAGGATAGAATTACACTGTGTTGCCATCTATTAGCAAAGAATGTACTAAAAATGTTTGGTATTAGCTTTTCATAGGGAGATAATTGTACCGTGCTGCCATCTAAGAATGTACTAAGTACCCTTGATAATATCTTTTCATTAGGAAATAATTATACGGTGTTGCTATCTATTGGAGAATACTATGAAATCCTGAAAATACCTTTTCATGAGGAGATAATTAAACCATGACTCTTCTCAAGTGAGAAATTTAATTAAATTTTATTAGAAGCACCTTATTTTTGTTCTCGATTGAAGAAAATTAAAATTGCTGAGCTTCCACACATTTTGAGCAAACTGCTGAATATAGATACATATACATTTTCATTATTAAACCTAATTGTTCATTTTTTTTTTTTTTTTTTTTTTTAAATTAACCCTAAAGAATGTGTAAATACCGAAACTATGCATAGTACAGTCAGTCAGTAAAATATATTTGCAAAAAATTACTTTATATATATATGTTCTGGAAGGTTTCCGCGGTTGGTTGTATGTGGAATGATGTTTTCACGGGTTGGTCCACTTGGGCTCGAGACAGCGACCAAGCAACATCTCGACCCGGGGAGTAGGCAGATTGAGACCCCGGATCCGAGCCGAACCAACCAACGCGACAACCGTCATCTCGACCCGGGGAGTAGGCAGATTGAGACCCCGGATCCGAGCCGAC
>JAAAKE020103674.1:0-17910 GCA_010014785.2 Anisolabis maritima
TTTCAGCTATTAATACTGTATATATATTTTGCTTACAGTATACATATAAATATATAGTTATAGTTGTATACATTTTTTATTATAAAAATTTTATATTTTGAAAGAAGATTAATTGAAATAATAATCATTTAACAAAGCCCTTCAAAAATGAAGTGATTATATTTCTCTACATGTTTTTGTGTATAATAGTTTAATGATTGAACACGAGGATCCATGTCAGAACCAATTTTAACAGAAAACAGATATGAATGGAAAAAAGAAAGAAAGAGATGAGTGGTAAGGCTTAGAAAGATGGAATCAATCCAATTCTTTGACTTTCCAAGGCGATTTATTTGTATACAAATGGAAGAGGAAACCTCTTTAGATTCTACGAAATCAATATTCTAATTACATGCTTAGTTTTTCTTTGACTTCCTATATCTAAACAGAAACAAAGGATCATCTCCCTCTCTCTCTCTCTCTTTCTCTCTTTATTCACAATCAAACAAATTAATCCCGAAAGTTTAATTTCCATTCTTTTATTTATATAAATTATATATAGGCCATATATAGTGGTGTAGAGAGGGAAGAGGATGGAGGCTGTTACGCCCTTGGCGGCACATTTTTAGAAGCGGATAAGTTGGGCTAAGCAAGGCCTGTGCATCGCCCCGGCTGAATCAAACTTCTAGTTACGCCACTGGTATAGGAATTAACTTCCTTATAACACTATTCTTTATTTCATAGTTTAGTAGTAATTAATTGTTATTTTTAGTTTTATAAAAAAGTCAACATATTAGTAGTACCTATTTTGGGGAATGTAGGGTATTTTGAGACTGCTAGATACGATTAGACGTTAATATTTTTAGTGGAATTTAGATATTTATGTTAGTAATTTTGTCATGCGTACTTTCTTTTCCATATAAAAAGAGAGTACTTGAGTATTTACCCCTTCATTTTGTTATTAGAATTCTATAGAGAATAGATTGTTTTTGCATCTAAAGAAAAATTCAATTAAATAAATTATTTAGCAAAAAATTAGTATTAATAATAATTTATATTATATTATAACCTATTTATTTCTAATTACTTACAATAGGTTGAATATGTTAGGAATTGTTGTTTATTTAAATTAGGGTTTATTATTTAAAAAAAATGCTTGTGGGGCATTTTAAGACACTATTTATGTTGACTTTATTTATGATGAAAGACATGGAACGAAATGAATGAAAGGAAAATGAATCTACAAATGCACTAGGACCTTAAATAGGAAATTATATTTATCTCAAATTTATTTGTTATCAGTAAATATTCCATTATGTTGGTAAAAACTTTAAAAATAAAAAATTCATGATGGCATCTTAAGTTTGTATTTTATCAAAGTATCAAAAATAGAAAAAAAATTTATTTTATTTTATTATTATTTTATGCGAGGTCTAATAATAGGTGAAGAAGTACTTTGAAATATTTTCAAAAATTTTTATTTTTAATATTTTAAAAAAACTCGACATTGATTTTTTTTTGCGATCGCAATACTTAAAAGCAAAATAGAACATAATTTGCTACTAACTTTGTATGAATTTAAAAATAAATTATATGAATAACTTTATATTATGGTCCTAATAGTAGTAGTAACCGGTATGATATTCATTTTAAAGCTATTTAAATTTTTATGTTTCAAAGTTGCCCAATTTTGCATATCTAAATAAAGTTCTATTAAGAAAATTAATATACAAATCTCAAAATAAAGTTTTCAAGGGGAGAGAGGTAGCGAAGAAGTGAAAAAAAGACAAAAAACTAATTGATAATGGGTAATATATAATAGGGTATAGATAATAAATTTATAATTATGATGAGATGATTGGTAATGATGGCTGTCGGATGAGCGGAGATGTCTGACAGTCCATAGCTGAAGGTGTTTTTGCGATCCGATGGGTCCAATGGTCTTTCATCGAGTGATTGTTGTGATTCAGGTACTCTTGTCCATCGAATGTTTGCTCGTTGTCCGGGCTTGCATCGAAGACAATAATTTGAGGGAGAAAGAAGAGAGTAGGGGAATTATTTAAATTCTGGTTATCTCCTTTTTTTTAATATTAAATATGATAATCAAATCTAATTCCTTTTCAAAGTTTATAAAATTTCCAATAAAAAATAGATTTAATTTTTAAAAAATTACGATTAAATTCCTCATTTTTATGTCAACAGAATGGTTGATAAAAGGTCCAAAATGATCTTGGTCATTGTGACATCTGTTATTAACTGAGGATAATGTCATTTCATCGAAATATAAACATTAACTGAATAATATGCAATGTATGGTAAAAGAATATTAGGGCTCTAAAAAACTTAAATGAAAAATTGAGACTCCCTTACTAAAAGGTTCAAAAAAGGGAATGTTTTCAACGCTTACACCCCGATTGGAAATTTTTTTTTGCATTTGATATGAATAGTTTACCTATCAAATTTGCCGAGAGGTTGTGTCTTCTTTATTTCTTGTATTATCCTTTAATTTTGGATCGAATATAGATTCAACTGAGGAGTAAAACAAGTCAACAGATCGTATAGCCTGTCGCTTGTAGTGGGTAGGGAGAAGGGTAAAAGACTAGCATAGGGACAGCTGAAGAAATATCAGTCTTCGCTCGGCTAACTCGAGGTTATCATCCACATACTCACAAGACATGGGCAGCTGTGGGATAAAGACAAATACAGTCAGTTTTTATTATCATATTTGATTTAGCTGGGCCAGCTGGAGAAATTTTTGAGGCCTATATAAATTTTTTTCAGAGATTCCACCTATTTAGATATTTTTTCTTATCTTTCTTTTTTTTTAAGGGTGTACTTAGAGCCCTCATTTATTTTCGTCCATATAAATTTGCCCTTGGAAGTTTCTAATTTAATGATATTACTAACACAATCCCAGCTCTGAGAAGGGTACCACCGAGGACCGCAACTTCACTTGATAGGTTAGTGGAATTAAAAGCTGGCTCCATTCTTCTTTATTATAAAAATGTATTATTTTTTTTCAATAAACAAATTACACTTCATTTGTATCCATATTTAGCCCAACGTTTTGCAGCTTATTTTTCGGGCGACCCTCTTCTGACTCAATAGGCGAGAAATCAAATTAAAAAAAAAAATTCAAATCGGAATGTACAAGAAAGCGAATTTTTTTTTAGTTTCATAAACTTATAAATAATCATATTTAAATTTTAAAGAAATATATTTATTTATAATTGAATATTAAAAAGAGATTAAATATAATTTGGTTTCTCCTTCCTCATCAGGCACAGGAACCTAATGATATGTCTAATTAACTTTAAATATTTTTACAAACCAACATTACAGTCGTCTAGCTGATCTAAATCAAGAAATTACAGTGGGAGTAATTATTTGTATATTTTTGTCGGCTCAAGCGGCACAAAGGACCTTCGAGTTTTAAACAAGCCGTCATTCGTCATCCAAGGCGGACCGTCTGCTGACATAAGCCAGTCTTCTAACAGAGAAAAAATAATAGGGAACAGGGAACAAGTCGCTAATTGGCGCTCCTCCCACCCTTTGAAAGCAGCCTTAACCACACCAATCTGCTGATCAAAACTCCCAAAAAGTAACTTGAAAATTTTTAACTTATTAGGGCTAAAAAAATGTTTAGAATTATATAAAATATAATAAATAATATAAATATAAAAATTTAATTTTTTTAAAAGTTTTATTATTTATAAATTTTTTCTAGTATAACTTTTTTTTACCTATATATGTAATATATTGTGAGAAAATTGTGAGTAAATAAAAATCAATGTCGAGATTTCAACAGAAATACACGTCTCCTGAGTCCTAAAAAATTGGTCTCGTAAAATGGTCTCTTTCTCTCTCTCTCTCTCTCTCTCTCTCTCTCTCTCTATGTGTGTGTGTGTGTGTGTTCGTCTGTGAACAAAATTTCTCAAAAATGAAAAATTTCGACTTTATGTTTAAGCTAGGTACCCGACTTGCAAATTGAAGATTTTGAATAAAATCGGCCAACGGGTACTAGTACTTTACTGATGTAATTTTTTAGTTTTTTTTTCGATTTTCTAAAGATTCGCTTTGTTTAAAATTTATATATCGATTATTTATTAGATGATCTTTGAAATATATTAACCCTTATCCCCCCGAATTGTTTGGGGTTCACTTTATTCTTGTACGTTTTTAGGTACGTTTTGTGATTTTCTCTTAAACTACCCTAATACACTTTGTCCAACTTTATTCTCTAATAAATGGATCCCATCTCTGAAGTGTGATTCTGGAAGGTTTCAAAAAATCTAACTATCGCTCCTATCACCTCTTCATTTGATCCAAAACGTTTTCCAGCCACAGATTTCTTTAGAGTTGGGAATAGATGAAAGTCAGAGGGAGTCAGATTGGGCGAATATGGTGGATGTTCCAACAATTCGTACTTCAAATTCCTTAATTTTCCCATTGACAAAGTACTTTTGTGGACTGGTGCATTGTCCTCATGGAATATGATTTTTTTTTCTTTTTCAATCCAGGCCTGGTCTCACGAATTTTTTCATCCAGCTGGTTAAAATGGGTTTAGTATTGCTAGTATTCAGTTATTGATTTAGCCTTGTCAAAAAAATCAATTAAAGGAATTTCTTTTTCATCACAGAAAACATTAGCTAGGTCCTTTCCTACAGATGCAATTATTTTGAGGTGGAAAATGTTTAATACTTATTAAAGATCATTCTAATTATTATTAGTAGAACCAATTTAATCAATGTTGTTGGAGTAGTTTAAGAAAAAAATCACAAAAAAACTTGCAAGAGTAAAGTTGAGCTGATTGTGGGGGTGATAAAGGTTAATACATTTCAAAGCTCATCTAATAAATAATTGATTTAAGAATTTTAATCAAAATCGTTAGAGCGTATTTTGAGAAAATCGAAAAAACTAAAAAAGTACATCAGTAAAGTACTAACACTTTTGGCCATGTTTAAATTTAAATCATTGGTTAAACTTCGTCTAATCAATATTTAATTAATTAATTATTTAATAATTTTAAATTTGGAGTATATTTTTTCTTATTTTTCTTTCTTACAAAAACAAAAGTAATATTTCTAGTGGTGCAGTTAGCACTCCCGCATTACTAACTTTTTCTCGGAGGTGGTATACCATTGCTTTTGCATTTTTCATTTTGGTTTATACGCACGAATTCGTTGCCCAGAAAGAGGTAATTTTTGAGTTTCTTTATGTGCTTTTGTACCTTTACGATCGACTTGTCCCTTAGACTTCTCTTCTTTTTTATTTTATTTGTCCCTACTCTTTTAAAAACAAATAGTTTATTTTTATTTTTTTAATCCATTTTGGATTTTTTATATTTTGTCGCTGTGTTCAAGTTTGAAGGTCATGAGTACTTTACTGTTTGTTCTTCTTTAAGTATTAAATTATTAATTAATTTTCATTATTTTAGCAAACTCGTAAAAAACAACTTTTTCTAGTCGCTCATCAACAAATTTTTATCGGTGATTCTTTTTAGCTGCCTCTTCAGCTAAACAGTTGAAAGTCGTCTCTCTTTAGTAGCCTCTTCGGCTCACAGCTTGCAGCTTAAAGACGACCCTCTATCGTCGCTTCAACAGCCTCTACAGCCAAACGCTTCAGAGAACTGCTATTTCTCTGTAGCAGTCTTTTGGGATTTTTACCAGGGCTGGCAGTTCCTTAGATGATTTAACTGAGACCCTTCGAGATTGGGAATCCTCGCCCTTTTTAGAATCGCAGAGCGTCACCATCTTGCCTCATCGATAAAAATTCAGAAATTTATAAAACACAAATTTCTATTTTTAATTTTTTTTAAATTTTTTATTTCCTTATAAATTCTTGTTATTTTATTTTCTTTTTGGATAAATCGCCCAAGACTCAAATTTAATTTAATTGAATATAAATAATTTACCTAAATTTAATATATATTTTTAAAATCATGTTATCAGAACTGGGCTCACCTTTTTGACTCCTTTTTCTCCATCCTTTTGAATTATCTCCAAGCATCGTGTAATATTCTATGATTTGAAAAAGGGTGAAACTCGTTCCTTCTATTTCACTTAGATACGTCATTTATATATAAATCATCTTTCATTATATATATAATCTTAAAATTATCCATTTGTAAATAAATTCTAAAAGGAGCAATTTAAAAATCCTTTTGTTATATATTTATAATAAGTTTTTTTGTAAATATAATATTAAAAAAAAAATAAAGAAAAAGGAAATATTTATTATTATTCTAGATATTTTGAGTGGTCCGAATCGGGGAACTTTTTAGAAAACCTAGTTTTTTTTTTTTTAATTATCCTTATCCTTCGGATTTTAATATAGAAGGTCTCTCTAAGGTTAAGGGGAATCCACTCAAAAATCTCACCCCCATTTTTCAATTTTAATTTTTACTTTAAATTTTATCAGGCCGATTTTATTCAAAAGCTTTGAGGTGCAAGCCAGGAGGGCCCCTAATTTAAATATAAATTTCACCCTCGAAGTTTTTTTATTTTTGAGAAATCTTGTTCACACACAGACAGACCATTTGCGAGGCCCATTTTTTTTAGACTCAGGGGACCTTAATTTCAAAGTATTTCCGTTGAAATCTTGACTTCTATTTTTTTTTTTTTTTTTGCGAATGCAACAGTTTCTCACTATATATTACATATATAGTTAAGAGATGATAAAATTCTTCTCTGTATTATAAACAAAAAATTTGAATAAATGAATCGTTTTGAAAACTCAATTTATTTCATTAGATGTGGTATAGCAAGCTTTCTCAATGAATATCTAATATCATGAAGAAATATATAATTCAGTATTAGGCATATGAACTCTAGTGTATTTAGTTAATTAATTTTTTGATGAGTTTAACTTGTACTACAAGAATAAAATTTCATTAGGACTTGATTTTCTCGTTAACCTATCGTTTGCATCTGGGAATAAATCTCGATAAAGGCACGAACGCCATCGTAAATGTACGATATTTGTGTGTGTTTTCAAATTATTTACAATAGAAAGTTTCTTTGAACGGCTGTTGACAGTGTTGGGGTGTTGTAGAGGGTGGGCTTCACCCCCGGGGTGCAGACAGAGATACATTTTCGCACTGTGGTTGCAAGTGGACCGTCTCCCCTGCTACTCTTTAATTGATTCAATCAGAACAAAAACACGTTTCTTGCGATTCTATATAACGAGACTCACACACACCCTCCTAATCCTAACACCCAACAACCCCCCACATGCTACCCGGGTACACCAACATATACACAGACATGTCGAATAAAGAGAAACACATCATCTACTAGAAAACCGCACAATAAAAAAAAAACGCGCTTGCACACAATGATGATATATTGAATAAAAGACTTCATTTTAGTCTTTAAAATAATCTTATTTAAGGAATCGTTCAAAGTACAATATCTTTTATTTATCATATATTTAATTATAAAATATTTTCTCTTGTTGTCTCAATTAAAGGTTAAGAAATTATTAATACAGAGTGCGCCACCAAAATCTGAACAATTTGCAATATGAATTTCCTTCCGTATTGTACCTTCATCAGACTCTAAGTCAGATACATGTAATAAATAGTCATAAGCTCAAAATGGTCGAGCCATTGGAATAAAGGGCAGTGATAATTGAAAGGCTTTGCGCTGGACGTTCGTCGACCGAAATGCATTACCTATTTTAATACAAGAATGGGTAAGAGCATGAATGAACCAATAAATGTTTAAACTTCAATGATTAATAATAAAAGTACCTCGAGGCCGAGTTTTGCTCAAAAAAGTAAATATCCAATAAGAACGCAAAGGTACTGAAGAGATTTGAATGTACGGGGAAGTGTAAATCAGGTGAATATCTGCTTCTGGCAGTTATAATAAAAATTCAAAAAAAAATAATTTAATTAAAAATTTAGGATTTATTATAAAAAAAATTAAATAAAAATATAAAATTTTTACATTATAAAAAAAATAATTAAAAGGGAGATGGATTGGAGAAAGCGTTTTACGAAATATTGGTGTTGACGGTTGTTTCTCTTTTTCTCAGCCGCGATATGTCAAACATGAGACCCTCTAAGAGTTTCGGCAGGTTTCTGGGATGTTCTGCTATTAGAGATGATAATGGTGACCTTCGAATGTTGTTGTTGTTGTGATCCTCCCGCCGAATGGGTGATGGTATGATCCAATCGACCCAGGCCGCCAAATGTTTGGGGATGGTGTGATCTGGTCGGCCTCAGTTCGCCGAATATCTGGGGTGGTATCATCCGATCGGCTCCAGGCCGAGGTTTCTCTTTATTTCTGGGTCTGTTTCGAGAACCCCATCAATTTGGTGAAGAGGAGGGGAAATTTTGTAAAAAAAATTATTATTTTTTTTATTTACTTAATATAAAGAATATTCACTATAATTCTCTATTTAAAAAATTTATATTAAAATTTAAAATTTATTAATAAAAAAAAAAATTATCATTAAATTCCTTTTTTTTTTTAAATAAAAAAAAAAAACAGCAGCGGCTAAATTTGGAATGAAACAATTGATAGTACCACTATTTATTTCTCGGGAACTAATATACTACCATAAAGAAAAAATAAATCGACACAAAATATCAGGTGTGATACCATATCACATTACTTTTTCTTTCCGAATCAGTAAGAGAAAGTTGTGTGATGTACAATACTTTTAGTAACATCGAATTTTTTACTTTATATCTCTAATTCTAGTAATATTTCTTAGAAATATTTAATATCCTTTTCCTCTATTGTCTTAAATTGTGTTGAAATTTTTTTGGTAATGCTTTAATGATTATATAAACTAAGAGACAAAGAAAGTGGGTTCGTAATCTAAATATTTATTATTTCCATGATGAAGGTTTTCCATTCTATTTGCTTACTTAGTGAGCTATTAATTATTTATTTGGCTAGGCCTCAATATATACATGTGAAACGAGCGATGCCTGCAAAATTAATTATTAATCAAAAAAAATAGGACAACATCTTTTTCTAAAGATGTATAGTAAATATTTTATGACAGAGGGGTTACAAAAGTTCCTCTACTTAAAGAATGTATCTGGTATGAAAATTCAAATGTATACCTCTTATCCCCCTTTTAATTTCGAGCCATGAATATTAGCATAATAAAAGTTGTGCAAGTTGTTTCAGCCCTAACATAATAAATATTACTCTTTTTAATTCACTACTCTTTAATAAAAATTGTTTAAATTTAAAATAATATCATATGAGAAAAGCAAATGAATGAAAGTCAAAGCAAAAATAGAAATGTAGAAAAATTAATAGAGGGATCCAGAAATTTATTTTTTAAAAATATAAAAAAAATACAAGAAAAAGTGAGGTTCTAATTATTAATTATGGGTGGGTAATTCAACATCCTAAACGCCTCTGTTGCGTCGTTGAATTTTTATCCAAAGAAAATAACAGGATGGTAGAATCTTACTCAAACAAAATTTGCTCCAACAATTTTGATTAAAGTTCATATATCAATTATTTTTTAGATGATCTTATAAATATACTAATCGTTATTCGCCTTCAATTTGTTCCTAAACCACTCTAACGATTTTTGATTGAAATAGTTCTAAGTATAATAAAAGAGAATAGCTTTAACAGGTATGAATTATTTCTTACCTTAAATTAGTGTGCGGCCTTTAATTTAAGAGTTTAAGAGAGGGAAAGGAGAGATAGTTGTCATGGTATCAAAATATAAACATTTTTAAATCCTTTTTTTGGGGTGATATTTTTCCATTATAATAGTATATCAGTGCCGCAGAGGTATCATCAATTTTTTTTATTTCTCATTTAGCTCGAAGGCAATATTTAAAAAGAAAAATATTAAAAAAAGAAAAAAGTTTTATTAGCAATTAAATTTTGTTTATTATCAAATATAGGATTTAAAAATATTTATATTTTGCTACTATGGCAATAAATTGTTTTATCTTTTTATGGAATTTTTAAAATCTCTAAATAATTATTTTGAGTTGGAAAATGTTTAATACATTTTAAAGTATCTAATCGTCAAACCAATGATCATTGGATTATGAAGCAAGACCTCTACCTCTACCTTCGAGCTAAAGGACAAGGACAAATAATATTAGAATAAAGTAATATACCTCTCCGAGGGGATGCGAAATAGCAAAAAAGGCAAAAACTTTAAAAAAAAATTATTAAAATTAAAATAAGAAAATATACATTATTCTAATAGAAGAAAAAGGTTAAAGAAGTAAAGATAGATATAAGGTGACTGAAAAAAGTCAGGGTCTGTAACTGCATTTATAAGCTTTTTCAAATTAGAGAGAATTCAAATTAAATGAAATATTTAATTTTTTTATAATTATTTAAAGTCAAAAATGTTTTAATATTTTCTCCTTTCGTTTAGTGGAGGGAATTTGCAAATTTGTACTCTTTTTTTCGATGCTTTATACCAATCAGAAGTTAAAATTTTGATATTCGTTTTGGACAGGTATACAGACAGAGAGAATACAATATCGAACTTTTCAAGTTCGTTGAAATGAAATAGAAAACACCCTAAAATTGAATAAAATAGAAGACTTGATTGTCTTTATCTTCGGAGGTAGAGAAAGAGACAATTATAAACAATCTATGTATATTAACTTGAATTTGAATTGATCTGTTCATATTTATTTAAATTAATTGGAAGACACTCATAAAATATATTGTTCAGGACGATGAATGAACCGTTGACCGTTGGATATTGAATCAAGATTCTATTCCAAAATGAAGGACTTGTTAACAATCGGAGCCAAGACTTTTCAGGTTGTATGGAGGATGGGGTATTTTATTGGTTGATGAAGTGTTTGTTCTCGTTTTTAACATCAAATGGTGACAAAATGGAGGGTTTTCAAAAATCTGTGTGGATAGATATTTTTGTTATCAAAACAGAAGTAAAGTAGCTCTAATATCTACTAATAAAAATTCTGAATATGTATGAAAGAAAAAGAGCTCCTCTCTTTTAGGGTATTCGCAATCATACCAGGACACTTTTTAATGACAAACAAACAAGGGGCGTGACGGCGATAAAGAACCCCGACGATGAAAGCTGAATCAGCTCACTTGTCATTTGAGTTGACTGGCTCTTGCTCTTACTCCAGGGTTGAAGAACCCCCCACTGAGTCCCTTCTTACTTGCCTATTAAACTCTTGTTGGAAAATGTATGGGAAAACTGCCTATGGCCATTAAAAAGGAAATTTTTTTTTAAATCATCCGAGTGGTCCAAATTCGCATCCAACTCAGTACACCCGAGTGCCACTCTTATCTACTTACCAGGGTGGGAACAATAAAACCATAAGCAATTGGATTAACATATTCGTTTTGAAAAAAGGACCAAGGGAGAAAAGAAGAGGGTGTTTTGTTTTTATAATACTTAAAAGAGTAAGTTCATATTTCATTTGAATTTGCCAACCCACCAATAAAAATCTGGTCTGACTAAAAGCACATCACATAACTTTCTCTTATATACTGCTATCACACCAGATTTTATGTCGATATTTTTTCTTACCGAGAGTATAACAACACTTGAGAAGTAAATAATGGTTCCAGCAGTTTTTTCATTCCATAATTAGTCCGAGGGCAATATATATTAGAGAAAGTAAGTAAAGTTAATGTAATAGCAAAAAAATCGAAAGTGATCTAACGCTACCAAAATATATTTTGAGGTCTCCTAAGCCCATTTAAGTACTTTTTGGTGATATCTGTGTGCCTGTGTGTATGTGTGTGTGTGTGCAGGGTTCCCCTCCTCCCCAAATATTTAGATTTAAAAAATTAATCTTTATTTTCTAATTCCTTTCTAGAAATTCAATTATTTTCTAAAAAATTAAATATAGTCAAATTTAAAAATAAATATAAAGGAAAAACAATCAGTTGGCTTTATTTATATTTTTCCATGTGTTGTCCTCCCACCCCTAAGCCGTAATTAAAAGGATTTCCCAGTGTCTTTGACTGTGGTAATTTCTTTTTTCCACGATAACTCAAAAATATTCGTTTCTTCTGAAATTTTCCACATATAAAATAGAACTAAATGCCAAAAACTAAATAATATTTGGTAAACATTAGACCCTGGTGGGGTTCAATATTTTTTTTTTCTTTATATAACATATAGTTTTGTATATAAACTAAAATTAGACCTTCCCATGAGTAAAATGATATACAACACTTGTATTTAAATTGGTTGTAACTTAATTATTTTATATTGAAATTGAGGCGCCATATAAAATCAAAGCATTAAACAAAGAAAATTAAAATTTAAAACAAATAATTGTGAGATTTAAATATATTACTATTATAAATTAGATTATAGACAAAAAAAAAATATCTTTTAACTTAATTAAGGATCTCCCCTAAATACCACTATTATTTATTAGTAAATGGTTGGCAAAGTTGACCGCTCGGGCTAGACTGATCGACTCGTAGGTTTCATAGAACAAACTAATATAAAAATGTCTTTGGTCGTTAATGGGTTAGTTCAAATAAATAAAATTTTTCATTTTCTTAAAATATATGTCCAAGATTTAAGATTCTCTCATAGAAAAATCCTTGGAATCTCATTACTTGAGTGGTAAGAATATTAAATGTCTAGGGATTCTAAAAAGGCGGCACTTCGATATCAACATTTGTAAAATTTTCATTTTAAATATGATTCTAAATGGATGTTTAATGAGTGATTAAATTCGTTGCACAGACTTCATTGTTTTTGGCATTCGGATTTTTAGTAAACCGAGATGGCTTTGGTTTCCATCTGGATCATAATAAACCACCCATTGACCCGCCCTTTTAGTCCATTTTTGGCAGCTGTCTATATTTTTTCTCTCCATCTGCTAGTTCGTTTAGATTTAGAATTCAATTGAATTGAAAAAATCTGGTGTGACGGTCGCACATCACACCAGATTTTTTGCATTATTTAAATTTTAAAAAAATGTTATATTTAGATTTTGTATTTAAACAATTGTAAATATTAATGAAAATATATCATTTTAAAATGATATTATAATATAAATAGATTTTATTAGAAATTTTGGATCTAAATCCGATCCGAACAAGGATTTTGGATTTGGATTAAAATCCAAATTCTTTCAAAGGATCTAGGATTGAATTGCTAATCCTTTGTCTGAGGATTTAGTTCCTGGATTTAAAATCCTTGAAAAAAAAAGATATTCAACGAAGTTTCAACACATTCCCATTCTTTTTAGCCATCGCTAATCATATTCTATGGGAATATAAGATAGCTGTTCTACAACTCTATCGAATATGCAAGTCATGTCAAGTTGATTTTTGTTATTTTTTAGGTTATGTTGTTTGTATATATAAATATCTTTTCATTAATTGAATTTAAAATAATATTATTATATTGGCTACCAATAAATATAAATAAATAAGAATGAAGTCTAAATGTTTTCAGATGCCGAAAATGACTAAAAAATTAATTAAAAAAAAAAAGAAAAATGTCAAACGGATTAAATAAAATTCTAGAGTTTTTTAATTATTAAAAGTAATTTTTCGAAGATCTTCAAGAAGGTATATTAGGTATATATTATTCTTCAAGGTTTGTATATTATTTTTTCAAAGATTATTTTCTAAACAAAATATTAAAAATTTTTTTGTTTTTTAGATTTCGAATAAAGGAGAAACTCTTTTTAATTGTTTATAATTCAATTAACAAGATGGCAAGGTTTTTTTAAAAATTGTATATCAAATGGCCGGGACCCAAATTGCAATGTATGATTTTTTAGATTTCCAAAGACCCAAATTTGTTTCGGAAATAAATGAGAATATCAGGACATAAATTTAATGATCCATCTGAAATTAGAAAAAAAGATTTAAGACTCTGTTCCTTTCATTTTTCGGAAAAACAAATATCCCTTATCTGTTTATTTTTATCAATAGGCATACAATTTTTATGATTTGTAACGTTGAGAAACTTTTTCCTACCGAAGGCACATTTTCCTACCGAAACGTTATACTCTAAAGAGAATATAATCAGTGCACTGCAGGCTGCTGAACTTTAGTTTCATTTCCAAATAATAACATTCTAGTCTTCATGTATATGAACAGGTATGGATATGTACGTGTGTAGCCCTAGGTCTATATAGAATTTATAATACTTTAAAGAATGCCTTTATAATTCAAGTAAATTACTCATTTATTTTGAATAATATGCTTTAGCTTTATGTAAAATAATTTTGTATTATATCACCTTCGTGAGAGAAATTAATAATTAAGAACAGAATGACCTAACGACACAATGTTAGTATAGAGCAGTGGTGACCAACTCATATACGAGTACATATCACCTCTAAAAAAATAAAAATATGAAAATAAAATTTGTAGAAGAGATACTACCAATTTAGTTGGAGAGCCAAAAAATAAAAAAATTGATTGAAAAGATTGAATTTATCATTGAAGGTTCGACACCACTAATTTTGAGGAATTCTTAAATTCATAATTTGAATTATAAATATAAATGACCAAAAATTATAATAAATGATAATTAGTAATAATGAATTGAAATTACTTATAATAAAAAACTAATCTTAAGTGGACGCATGAAGTTAGTTACATAATAATTTTTAAAATTTTTATTAAATTTTTTATTTTATTAAAATTTGGAAATTTATTTTATTTTCAATTTTACTATAAAATAAAATGTTTTTTTTTATGAATATTTATTTTTTCATTTTTACTTTCTCTCACCTATATATGAAAAATATAGTGAGAAAGTATTGCGATCGCAAAAAAATCGATCTCGAGATTTCCACGGAAATACACGTTTTGAGGGCCCCCGTGTCTAAAAAATGGGTCTCGCAAAAAGGTCTATCTATATGTCTGTATGTGAAAAAACAAAAAACGTACGAGGCTGAAATTTTATATTTAAACTATATACCTTCGTCGTATGTACCTCGAAGCTTTTCAATAAAATCGGTCAAAGAGTACTAGTATTTTATTGATGTAATTTTTTAATTTTCTCAAAATTCGCTCTAAAGATTTTGTTTAAAATTCATAAAAACAATAATTTTTTTAGATGATCTTTAAAATGTATTAACTCTTATCCCCCAAAAAATTTACTCTTGTACGTTTTTATGATTTTTCTGATTTTCTATTAAAGCATTCTAACGATTTTGATTAAATTGTCTGTATTTATAATAAATTAGATAATATTTAAGATGTATTAATCATTTTCCAATAGTATGGGCCTAGAATTTAGAAATGTAAGAATCCCTTATAAAATATAGGACAACTCATTGCCATGGTAACTAAATATAAATATTTTTAATTGCTATGTTTAATAATCAACGCGATTTAATTGCTAATTTAATTTTTTATGATATTGATAATTAATTAATATACACAAAGAAAATCCTCTAAAAATAAAAGCTAATATAAAATTGTGAACTGGCTACCTAGAGCGACCGACACAAAAATCTTGTGCGACAGTACATCACTCAATTTTCCTTAGCTTAAATAAGAGAAATTTGTGTGATGTGCGGCCTTTACACCAATCAATTCAAAATCATCAAATTTCATAATGTTTTACCTATTGTTAAATTTATTATTTTCATGTAGCTCTCCTAATTATACATTATAACGAAATCAAAGATACAAATGTTGTTACCTTTGAGGTGGATAGTATGTAATATATAGTAAAGGGAAAGTATAGCAATCGCAATTTTGACGGAAATACATGCTTTGAGGTCCCCATGTCTAAAAAATGGGTCTCGCAAAATGATCTGTCTTTGTGTTTATTATATTGTAATGGTCAGCTCATTGTTTTCTTAACGACTCTTGCTATTGTTATTTTATAAATTTTGTTTATGATTATACTATTGGGAGTGTGCATTAATTTTAAAGGATTTTCAAGAGATAGCGCATCAAATACTATATCGCATCGAGTCATATTGTTGCTAATTTCATGTCAAAGCATCATCACATGGCTTTAGTTTTCAGTATGTGTTATTTTGCCGAAGTGTAAAAGACATTATTTTTTTGAGCGTTGAATATGTCGAATTTTGTGCCAACAAAGCGCAATTTGCGGGGAGCTTTGCTTTTTTGCTTCCATTTAAAGAAAAGTGCTGCTGAAAATCAACGAATGCTGTCAGAAGCTTATGGTGATTATGCTCCATCAATTTCAACATGTGAGTACTTCTTTCGACGCTATTTTTGTGTGTGACGTGATTTTGACACGGAAGATGTCCAGTCCAGCCGAAAAAGTTTGAAGATAGGAAAACGAAAGCTTTACTCGATGAAGAGCCGAGTCAAACGCAAGAAGAACTTATAGAATCATTGATTGATCAGACGTTTAAAAGCCATTGGAATGATTAACAAGCAAGGAAATTGGGTGCCGTAAGAGTTAAAGCCACGACAACGCTCGGCCTCATGTTGCGAAACCGGTCAAGGAAATGTTAGAAGCGCTTAACTGGGATATCCTACCACACCCGCCGTATTCTACAGATATTGCTCCTTCCGATTACCACCTATTTCGATCGAAGACTCATGAGTTGTTTGAGCAGCGCTTCCAGAGCTTATCAGAATATCAAAAAATGGGTCGATTCGTGGATAGCCTCTAAAGATGTATCACTCTTTCGAAGTGGAATCCATCTATTACCAGGATGATGGGAAAAAGTAGTGGCTAGCGATGGATTTTCTCTCCCATCTTCGTCCTGGTTTAAGTATTTATTAATTGGCCATCCTTTTTTTAGTTTAAATAAAAATTCATATAGTATTAATGGGCTTAAGTTATGGTTTGTCCCTTAAGTCATTTGATTTTTTTGGCTTTGATCACCCACCCCTTTAATAAGGGAGTTCTGTAGTTTAAATTATATTGCCTACACGTTAATTTAAATAAATATGGATGGAGGCTAAATGACCTTAGATGCCGAAAAAATAGGTTTAATTTGTTAGTGTTTTCTCCTGGCGGTCGAAGTGTATGATCCTCCAAAAATCAACTCAGGATTTCTAGCCTATCCGAAGCGTAATAATTATAAATTATTCTGGCAAGTTATTAAAGTTTTCCAAAATCTCCGTCTCACTTGTAGACTCAAAGGAATTTCCATTAGAACATAATTATTAAAATTTTACTCTAAAGGATTCATTTTCACACATAAAATGTATAAATCATTAAAGTTTTGTAGCCTGATTTCTGTCTCGATATGTTAGTCTATAGGGAGGCTTAGCCAAGGGGATGGTTTAATTACTAAGTCCTATGCAATTGGTCTGATAGTTGAGAGCTCTATGGGTATAGGTTTTAATGATTGGTGTCGCGATTATTTTGATGAAGATAGACAACACTTGTGTCCGTCTGGTAGCTGAAAAATGCTTCATTAATACCTATAGCTATAGAGTTCTCAACTATAAGACCGATTGCATAGGACTTAGTAATTGTTATAAGTTTATTTTACAAAATGCTGATGGTCAGATTGCATAAAAAATTGTAATATTCAATTGGACCATTTATATCTGGCAAAAAATAGAAAATTATAAAATCTAAAAACTTTTCAAATAATAACATGTTTATGTTATATAATTTTCTTTGGGTCAAAGAAATGATTTAGTTAATAGGATTTCGGCTTTTTATATTTTTATTATGGGTTGGCGTTCTCATCGAGTTCGTCGATTGCCAATATTTATTTTATTTGCTTGTAATTGATAAAGAATTTTTTTTAATTCTGAAGACTCCCATGCTGATGAGCATTACTATACCTATGTACACTATATACATTTTACAGTAATACCTCAGAAGTCGAACACAATTCGTTCCAGAAAAGAGTGGTCGACTTCCGAACGAATTTCCTCCATAAGAAATAATGGAAACGCAATTAATGTTCGAAGCCCCACTCGACAGGTAGAGTACAGGTATATATAAGTAATGTGTAGTTGTTACACAGACAATAACTCATAAAGTTAAATTGCAAATAAAATTTGT
>JAAAKE020103685.1:11352-38926 GCA_010014785.2 Anisolabis maritima
ATTTAAATTCGAAAAATAAGGACCACTTTAGTGTCCACTTTTTTATGCTTAACAATTATGTGGCTTTGATTGACCAGGCAATTTATCATTTCAGAGGGAATTATGAGTGAAGAACTTAGATCATCAACTACAGCTATTTGGTTGGATCACAACCCGCAGCAACTAATTTCCTTATTCTTTTTCGATCAAAAAGAATTTCTTCTAGGTTGGGTAAAAGTGGGATGGTTAGTTTTTGTTTTGTTGGGGTTGGAATAGTTCTTTAAATGTGTTTGGGATGTCTTATACAGAAATATAATAAACAATTATATATTTAAAAATATTTCGTGAGTATTTTTTTGCTGGTGGATCAAGCGGGCCATGGCCCCTGGGAGCCGAACAGGATTTCCAGCCTTTTCGGAGCACCAGTGTGCTTCAAAGGAATCACCAGACCACAGGACCCTTAGCCACAAAGCTACGCAAAGGAAGTACACCGATACTCCGGGAAGACTGGATTCTGGATCGACCCCCGAGAGCCATGGACCGCTTGATCTACCAGCAAAAATATACTCACGAAATATTTTTAAATATAACTATGACTACGTCAAGTCCGCTAAGACATATATTGAATACTAATATCTAATTCAAATGAATAGCTCTTAGTTATTATTTTATATATATTTTGTTTTTATTTATTTATTTAAAAATAAAAAAGTTCAGGGATCTAGTCCCTTGGAACAATAATATAAATATATTTACTATTTATGTAGTAATATAATTAATAATTAATTAATGATTATATTATCTAGAGCGTTCGTAAGATGGAATGACCTTCTCAATTCATACAAGGCCCGGGGGCGGCGTCCCTCTATTGGAAAGCCCCTAGCTAACCTTCTGAACGAAAAGATGGATCTGAGTGCTCATTCCCGCCGTTCCAAAGATTGCCCGCACTAACCACAAACGATCTGACCGATCTCGTTGTCCTGTGATGAAGTATCTAAATCGTTTCCGATTCGCCTCTCAACTGTTTATATTTTGTTGGGTTAGAGCTTGAAGATTTCATAAAGAGAGGCTGGTTGCTGAGTAGTGAAAAGATGGTAAAAAAAGCTAGCCAATCAAAAGAAACGTCTCTCCGACGTCCTGAACCAGCCCAGTTTTTTGTAGTGTAGTGAGATATCGAATGCGAAGGTCGAAAATATACCAAATGCACACATTCATCACTCTATCCCATGCATCCTCAAAAGAATATTAGTTTTAAATGACCCAAATATATGTCTATTTTATTCGTATTTAGAAATTTATAAACATGCAATATGGGATTTTCTTTTGCATGTGGTACAAATTAAAGATATTTGACCTGTAAAAATTGTCTGATCCCAAAGAATAAAATAGACATATTTTATTCACAGTTGATAAATTTTTTCTCAATTAAGAGAGAAAAAAGAAAAAAAATATTAAAATAATATTTTATTTATTTTAAACTTTAATCAATCTCTAATTGAATTTATTTCAAAAGTAGATTGACAAGTATAAATGAATGAGAGAGTTCAACAAAAATATGAATCAACAAATACGCCCTTTGTCCACCTAAAAAAAATTGATAGAGCAGAATGTCCCAAAATGCACTAATTGATACAAAATTTAATGCATGATCAATCCAGATTCATCAGATAATAATAAAAATTTGGGACTACACAAAAGGCACCATAAAACTGAATCTTATATGATATATATATATTCGATTGTTTAAGAATTATTAATTAAAAGGGTGTGGCGCCACGAAATCAAATTGAAATTGCCGCCTTTGCAAATACTCTCGTTCCTGTTCTTATATTGATATTTAATATTTATAGTAAAATAAAAATAATTTTATAAGAAATTAACAATAGAAATTATTATTAATTAATAAGCAGGATAGTGAGGATAATATGATACATGCTAAGCTGTGTGCCTTCGTTGCCAAATAGTCTCGAACCCAGGCGCATGCCTTCGTCTCTCTCTCTCTCTCTCTGAAAATCCGATTCTTCTTCCTGTTAGATTCTCTTCTGCCTCCGTTCATCTTTTTTTATCTCTCTCTTTCTTTCTCACTCTCTCCATTCGTGAGCCTTATAATATTTTCCCCGACAAATCACTCTCATCTTGATTTAATTCCCAACAAGTAAGTATTCATCAAATGCTCTCTTAAAAAATCCGATGCACTAAAACACACGGGAATAAAAATAACACGGAGATGAATTAGGCTTGAGCCGGTAGGTCACTTCCTCTCGGTTCCATCATATAATCCACTCTCTTTTATACTAACAAACAAATATTGAATACTAATCAAATAATTAAATAACTCAAAATCGCGGCTTTATGACCTCGTCACTTTTACGTAAACCAACTTGTCAAACCTCAAAGGTAGGCTACTAACCAATTTCCCTAGTACATTTTATTTATTTATTCTCTCAATTTCTATGCATTTTTCGTTTCAATTCTCATCTTTCCCTTTTTTTTATGATTAAAAAAAGAAATATAAAATTTTTGCTATGAAAAATTAAAAATTTAACTAGAGCCAAGTGGAGTCTGGCCTAGATTAATTTTTCTATTTTTATTGCACCAAATATCAAAGGATTTTATCAATTTTTTACCATCATTATCAACTTGATGATGAAATTTAAAAAAAAAAATTATTTCTGAATATTTTTATTAAAAATTCTCCAATATCGTTTCTTAAATAAAATATTTTTAACTCTAGCCATATTAGATATTTTGCTTGCCTAAATTTGTTTTTCTTCTTTTTAATTTTCTAAAATTAAAATTTTATATATATATATATACACCAATTGTCAATAAGATAAATGGACTAAGTTCACATATCTTATTGCCGGTTAGTATATATATATATTGCATTATAAATATCCATATTTTTTTTCTATTGAATATTTTCTTAAGAAATTTATTATCTAAATGTCCACTTTTATTTTTTTTTAATGTTAAAAATTGGCCTGAAGCCATTTTATGTTTCCTTTTATGTCAATAGTAAATGAAAAAAGATTATAAAAAAAAGCATAAATTTTTAATTATCTTAATTTCTATTCGAATCCATTCTATTAAATTTTTTTTTCATAGCTCAATTTATATTTTAATTTTTAATCAATTCTTTTTTTACAAGTGTAAGACTAATGATTTAATTAATAATTAATTTTTTCTAATACAAAAGTTATTCAAAATACGATAGGCAATTGAAATTATAATGTATGATGATATTTTCATTCATTTATAAAACTTCAAATATAGAGAAAGGAGAGGAGCCTAGCCAGCTTTCCTGGCATATGGTCAATTAGAAACTCGTAATTCTAAAAATTAAAACGGGACAGTTTTCATGATCAATTAAAAAATGTTATTCCCCTTTCATTTTTTTGCCTCCGGGGGAGAAAGTGGGGGCTCTTTTTATAGCCCCCTAGAAATTTATTTTTTAATGTTCCTGTCCCATTTCAATTTCTTTTTCAAAATTTTGAAATTTGTTTTTTTTTGGGATTTTTCGTTTGGGCTTCTTTTGGACTTATTGTAAATACACCGATAACCTTTTTTCTGGCCCATTTTTTCCTTTCTAAGTGTTTTCTGACCTTTTTATAGGGCTATCGTTTATTTCGGACCCCTTCTCATTTCTAAGTTCTCCTGTTCTGATTTTTTCCTTAAAGTTTTATCAAACCTTTCTTTTCTCTAAAAAACATGCCATGTCAAATGTTAATGGACGCCAGGATAATATGTGAAAAATAAGGGTTTTTTCTACTGTATGTTAAAGGAAATTGAAGAATTGCCATTCACATCATTTTATTCGCAAATAAAATCCGAATAATATTATTCGAATTCAGCCGAAATAAATAAATGCGAATAAAACGATATTAGTTGGAACTAAAAGGCTTCTGATTTCAATTCTTCAATTTCCTTAAAAAAAAAAACGCACTTTTGTAAATTAAAGAAAATGCTCAAATAATTTTTCTTCAAACACTTCACTTTTTTCGCTTGATAAATTTTGATTTTTCATTCTGACATTAAATTATTTTAATTAATTAATTTATTATTAATTATTAATATATTTCAAAAAAATTAATATAGACACGACTGTAAGATTCGAAGAAATTTTGCTTGATTTGTAATAGATAAACTTGTAATTATATTTTTTTAATGAATTGATATTACAATTTAGAAATCGCACAAAATCGTTGGTCCTACACTATATATATTTACTTCCTTCCTTAACTACACTTTTTTATGAGCTTGAATATTTTTTGATATTTTTTGCTTGGCTTGTATTTTCACTGCTCACTCGATGTATCTCAGTTCTTTTTACCCTCTAAAGAAAATTATGTTAAATTGATTTGATTTTTATCATTTTTCTTTCAGAAAATGTCACCGCCCCCTTATTGCGATTTGGGAAAGAATGCCCGAGACGTTTTTGGCAAGGGCTACCATTTTGGACTTTTTAAATTAGACTTAAAAACTAAAACAAATTCCGGAGTTGAATTCTCAACAGGCGGAGTCTCGAATCAAGATACCGGAAAAGTTTTTGGTAATCTTGAAACTAAATATAAGGTTAAAGATTATGGTGAGTATTCATTCATTAAAATATTTCAACCAATATATATATCTCTATCAAATGCAAATTTATTAACATTTTTTCTTTTAGGTCTTACGTTTACTGAAAAATGGAATACCGAAAATACTCTGGCCACCGAAATTTCTATACAAGATCAAATTGCAAAAGGAATGAAGCTTTCTTTTGATACTTCATTTGCACCACAAACTGGGTAAATGATGTAATCATTTTTCTTATAACAGTCATTTTCCTAAAGGGGATCGACCCTCCAGGACCTCCGGGGGTTATTGTTAACTCTTTACATCAAAGCTCTCGATACTCAACTCTACTATCCTCACTCTCAAAATATATGTTGATCAGATAATAAACACTTATCAGAAGCCTTCATTACAAAACTAAAGTGAATATTACATAAATGTCTTAATCTATTTCTTGTTTTACATACAAGACAAATTTCAACTTAAGAATTCTTTAATAAAAAAAAGAAGAGAAATTACATTTAAGTTTTTTCTTATGAATGTTTCTTAATACGAGCTTTACTCTTAAATATATACACTATATTTTAAGGGCAGATCAGTTTTTCTCAGGGGTGGACTACTGCACAATTTTATGGCTCATTGAACAAATGGAGTGAAACTGCCACCTTGAGGGGCTTACTTGAGATGTAAAAAAAGACAAGACGGCTATATAAGTGCCCAACCAAAAAAGTAGAAGTCAGGGGCAAAAAAGATGTCTTATCTTAAATCAAAAAAAGTGAGGCAAACTATTTGCTTAAATCTGTCATTGCTCCTAATTCCTCCCTTTTTCTCCGGAGAGGGGGGGTCGGGGTTGAAAGAAACACTAGGTCACATATTGAAAATAAATAATTAAGAATAAAGATTTAATTAAATCTTATTTTTTTATTATTAGAAGTAAATCGGGCCGTCTTAAAACCGAATATAAAAATGATGTTTGTGCATTAAATTGTGATGTTGATTTGGACTTGGCTGGTCCAATTCTCCAGGCTTCTGCTGTTTTCGGCTATAATGGTAATCATTTCATTAATTAATTAAATATATTATGCAATTGAGATATAAAATGAGAATAAAATATTCTTCGAGCAGTAGGATCGATTGGCACTGCTCTTTCTTCTCTTGATTTAATTTTAAATGATTTCAAATTTTAATTAATTTCCAGGTTGGCTCGCTGGTTATCAAACGAAGTTTGATTCGCAAAAATCAAAAATAACTCAAAATAATTTTTCACTCGGTTATTCGACTGGAGACTTTATTATACATTCTAATGTGTTAGTGTTTATTTTTACCAACAAATATAAGTATTAATCGATTTAATAATAATGAATGATATGATTAATAATTTTTTAGTAATGATGGACAAGAATTTGGTGGTTCAATTTATCAAAAAGTGAGTCCTAATCTTGAAACTGGTATTCAACTGGCATGGAGCGCAGGATCGAACGACACTCGTTTTGGAATTGGATGCAAATATGATCTCGATAAAGATGCATCCCTTCGAGCTAAAGTCAATAACACTAGTCAAATTGGCCTTGGCTATCAACACAAATTAAGAGATGGTAATTCATTTATTCATTATTCCTCTATTTTATTAACAAATTAAAAAAGAATAAATAATATACGGATAGTGTAGTTAAATAATGTTTAAAGATTTATCTTTATCTGAAAAAGGTATTTAGGCTTACAAATTTGATAGTTGTTGGTTATATATTTGACAAGTTTTGTTTTGCCTTTATAGATTCAATAGTCCTATATAAAACAGAACTATATTAGAGTGCAACGAATTTATAATTATACGTAAAATTAATATCAATACATTAAATAATAATAATATAATAAAATATTGCCTTTCTGGTCAGAAAAAAAAGATTTATTCACTTCTTTTAAATTCATTAAACTTTAGGAAAACAGAGCATCGGGCAATTTCGAGATTTCTCCGTCTCACCCATATTCAAATCATTACAAATGCTTATTTATCATCTGGAAAACAAGACCAGAAATTTGAATTTTTTTCTTTAAATTAAAATTGTTGACATTACTATAAATTAGGTTTGATAACTAATAGCGATATCAGCAAATAATACCATCAGCGAATTATTCTGATAATAATCTCTTCCTATTTATTTTATTTATTATTAATATTCTTCCATGTTTTTTCTTCTCATAAAGGCCTGGTATCTAACTTACGTACAGGTCCCATGAAGGCGTGTTAAAACCCCATTCACCCTGTGTACAACACTAATTACAATATCAATGACTTTTTTATTTATTACTAAGATAAATTTATATACAAGTTATTTTTAAAAACAATTTTTACAATTTGCTTGATTTTAAATTTTCGAAAAGTTAAGTGGGCGGTCAGAAAAATCTTCCGGACAGACTGCCCGAAAAAAAAATACTTGAAAAAGTTAGGGCCAAAAAAATATAACTCAGATTTTTAAAGCTCTTTTCAACTAAATATCAATTTAGATAAAATTTTTCTAAAAAGACAAGATTAATTTAAATATAAATTTAACTTTGCTGTTTAAATTTCTTTTTAATCAATAATAATATATTTTAATAAAAATGAAGACTAATGAACATTTTTTTTTTTGTAGATGGGATAGAGTACTAAGTCTTATGGTGGGCTCACTGATACCAATCTAAAGAGGGTAGCCTTAAATAACTCTAACATAAATTTTCTTGGATTTTGGGAAAATTTTTTAAATTAATTCTTTTCCAAATGTAAAATTCAATCAATAGAAACTTTTTATAGAAATTTTTTTTAAGTAGAAATTTTTATTTTATAGAATGAAATTTATTTTTTTAAAAACTTAAATTCATGATTGTACACTCCGGGCTGCAGGTTGAATATGGAGGCTAGAGTTTGAGTTGAACGAGGAAGTTACTGTCCAATCCCACCAACAAAAATACTCATAAGTAATTTTTATTAAATAAAGTGTAGATCCTTCAGGCTTTAAACAATCGAAGCATTTATTGCATAATTTGAAAATGCATCTATCATTTTAATATAATTTTATTAAAAAAAGTAAAAAAAATTTAAACATTTATTTTTATAGAAATATATTTGGCAAATTTTCTTATTTATATTTATTTTATTACACATGGTTTTATAGAAAACTTATTTTTAAACAAGATAAAAAGACTTTCTTCCGTGGTAATAGCCTTTAATAATCTTGTTTACGATCAAAATTGGGGTCAAGCAAATTAGTCAAAATTAGAGAATAAAAAGGATATGAAACATCTTAATTGAAAATAGAAAAAGCAAAGTCTTTATTTTAATTTTCATAAACAAGAATAGAATTTAATTTTAAAAATATAGGATAAGAAGAGAGTTCTTATTTGCTAAAAAAATTGTAGTACTATGCTGCATAAAACTAGTTAAAGAAATTTTTAATAACACCCAACAACAAAAAAAAAAACCTTTAATATATTTCTTCCAAACTGAAAAACCAATCTGGGAAATCTTTACAGTTTTTTAATATGAAATAAAAATTAATTTTTTTATACAAAGAAAAAACTTTAAAATCATCTTTGAAATCTATAACCCCTTAACCGCCCCAAAATTGTTTGGAGCCAGCTTTACTGATGCACGTTTTAGGTTTTTTTTTTTGAATTTCTCTTAAACTATTCTAACTATTAAATTACTATACATATAATAAATTAAAAAATTTTTAAGATATATTAATCATTTTCCACCTCAAATTAGTGTGGAGCCTTATAAGATGGTCCACTCGTAGCTGGCTGCTTGGCTTCTGTCATCTTTTGAAAAACAAAGTGCTAATCATGTGAAATTCTCATTCATTAAACAAAATAAATAAAGATGGCTATACATTGAACGGCTACCTAGGGGGTTCAACTTAAAAAACCAGGTGTGACAACACATCGCTCAGCTTTCCTTATCTTAGAAAAGAGAAAGCTGTGTGGTGTCCGTTTAGTCACACCAGATTTTTTATCTTTTCGAAATTATAATGGTGGCTGTGAAGAATATTATTTCATATAGAAGGGCAGAATCAAATCAAAAGCCTTTATTTTGATCTCGGAGACATCTCGAGACATTTATTATCTCATCATCAGTCTATGCTAAAAAACATATATTAAGGCCTTAATTTGATATATTAAATAAAAATTTTTAATTATTAATGAAAGCTTATCAAATTCGCATAAAGTTAGTCATAAACATATATAACATATGTATATTATTAGACTTGTAATGAATATTTATACAAAGTGGTTGAATCACTGATAATATCAATATAAGAAAAAATATTATAAAATCTGATTTATAAAGTAATTCTCTCTAGCTCAGAGCTTAGTCTTCGGGTCATTCATTCTTTTTTGTTTGACAAATATAAATCTTTTTCTAAAGAATTATCTCTCTGCTCTTCTCAAATGTTTTTAAATATAATTTTATTAAAAGTGATTGCTTCAAATGTATAATTAAAATATTCTAAGTGTCAAAAGATCAATAATTTTCCTTTTTTAAAATTATAAAAAAATAGAAAAAATAATTTTTTAAAAAAAGTTTTTCTTTTTTACAATTATAGGTTACCCTTCAATAATTAAAAATTGAATAAATGAAGTAGGAGCGCTCACATCTGAACGAAGATGGCATATAATATGTAATGCCCACTCTCACTATCTTTTTGAAAATATATGCCCATGTCCCCCATAAAATCTGATAGAACATTTTTATATTATTAATCTTTTTTTTGGCATTGGTTTCAATTGCCAATATTTTTGCTTTATCAAAATTGATGATGATGATTTTTTTCTAAACAGTGGAAGGCCAAAGCTGTTGCTTTTTCCTAACACTTCCGTGCTCTATGTTCATCATGACAAATTGAAAATTTGTTTTTTTTTTTCAGAGCTAACTTAAACGCCTCTGCTTTGCTCTTAAATAAATAAAAGCAAACACTTTTTACTTTCTTTATGGCTAGCATTCATCATTCAATTATATTAAGATAAATCGGGTCATCTTTTCAAAAATAGAAATATTCCTAATTCTAATTTAAATAATTTTATTTATCTTTCTTAATAGCATGTTAGAGTTAAAATTCAAATTTTTAAATGTGTTTTTTCTCTTTTAGGAATCACTTTAACTTTATCAGCGCTTATTGATGGAAAGAACTTCAACCAAGGAGGTCATAAGATTGGTTTCGCTTTTGAACTCAATGCCTAGTAAATAATACTTAGCAGTCATATAATCTAGATAATATTTCATCCTGAAAGAAACAACATTTGGTGATGGATCGTTCGAGTAGATTCAAGAAATTATAAAAAATGGAGGCACACATTTTACTGACTCCTTAAATAAAAAATTATCATGATTTATTATAATCTAATAGAAGTTGAATAATAGATCTTGCTTAAAAATATTTATATATCATATTTAGTTTTTTTTTCATACATTTATTTTATAACCATTTTAAAGTAATTCATTTTTAGATCTATATATATATATATAATCTAAATTTTTTTCTTTAATACAAATAATTTTCCTTTTTATAATTTTTTTTTTATATCTAATTGGTTTTCATTTTCTTTTTTATTAATAAATAAGATGTTGTCCTCCATTAATTGATTTTATTGTTATTAATTGTATTTATATATAAATATTTTCTCCCTAAAAGAAATGTTAATGCGGAGAATTATGAATTTATATATTTGCTTTTAAGAATAGTTAGATAAAAATTCAATATTAAGCTTTAAAAAATTAAATTATTTCCAAATTAAAGAATGAATAAAATCTCTAATAAATAAAAGAGTTTTGAGGATTCCTTTAACAGCTTTTAAGGTTTGTTACTTTGGAGCTGATTTCTAGCCACTAAAAATAGGAATTGGAAATAGGACGGGAAATAGGTATTAAAAATTGGCGTTTTAGGCACTTAAATAGATACTCGAAGGAAAAATAGGCATTAAAAAAATTACTTTTATTAAAATATTAAATTTACAAGTAAATATATGACAATTTACCAGTATGAAAAATTTATTTATAGGAAGAAGAGGTTCTTTTTATTTCACAAGACGTTAGTGGACAAAATTTCAAATTTGCTATTTCAGAAGTTGTAATATTTTCCTCTCCAATCGTATAGTCTTTCCTTCTAAAATCTCTACCACTATTGTTGTGGTTGTTACTCAATCAGGATACCTTTGAATTATTTATAATTTATTTGTTTTTGCAAAAGGAGCAGATTGCCAAAATGACACTTTACATTGACTAGATTAGACACAATCTTAATATATAAAATAATAGACAATCATACCGCTTAACGGAGTATCACATATTTTGAATTTATATTTCATTTCGTAATCTACTCGCAGGATAAAATGGGATTTATCCATACATTATATATATATATTCTTTAATGCTCACTTAACAATAAATTATTCGTCCAATAATTGTAAAATATGGATCACCATTTATACATTGCTCGAATAAAACTCTAGCTGATTTTTCTTTTGGCTTTTTTACAAATATAAGGGGCAAAGGAAATTAAAAATTGAATTGCCAGTAATCATGGAATGAAAATTGATTTCTAAACAATTTATTTTAAAATAAAAAAAAAAAAATGTAAATATTTATTAAGGTTAACTATTATTATTGAATGGATTAAAATAATAGTTATTACCATTAACTGCTCAACTCACCAGCGAGACTTCTTTTCAAAAATTAAATTACCTTATGGTGAGATTTTCTTTTAATTGATATATTAAACTTTCCAATCTATAAACCAATTTAGCTTGTGATTTTAATTTTTTGTTATTTTCAGGGCATAAGTGTTAATTCAGCAACTTGCTCTGTACCTTGACGTCAATTTCGATTTTGAAAATTTATTGTTTTTCTATTTCATATAAAACGACAGGATCAGCCAAAAAAAAGACTGCTTGTTGATATCGGAGACGTTTCGAGACAAATTTATTATCTCTTCTTCACTCCATGCTAAAAATACATATTACAGCTATAAGTTAATAAATGTCTTTTTAGCATTTACTGAAGATGAGACAATAAATTTGTCTCAAAACGTCTCCGAGATCACAATCAAATAAAGGCTTTTTATTTTTTTAAATGGCCAAATAAATATTTATGAAGATCAAATAAAAGGCAAAATTTTTGGCAAAAGTATATTTATTCGCAAGTGACCGGATATCGGATATTTTTAACTCTCCTTCCTATATATGGCATTATTAGGGTGAGCTGAAAGAGTTGAAAATAACCTTCGAAATATTCAGCAATAATCACCTGCGACTAAATATACTTTTGCCAAAAATATAGCCTTTTATTAGATCTTAATTTTTATTTTTTTGGCTGATCCTGCCTTTCTCTATAAAATATTATTCTTCACAACCATCAATTAATTGTAGCATCATTGTTTTTCTTTTTATTCAACTTATGAAGGGGAGAGTCGATCCCCCCTCCTAACTCCAAAAGAAGTGAATCCCAGGCTTCAAGCAGGAAAAATTTAGTTGAAGATGTTTTGGCTTAAGTCGAAATTAGGAAAAAAAAAAGAGAATCAATCAGCCATGACTGCCGACCAAACATCTTGTTTACTTTCCTAAATGAACTTTGTCTTCTGATTCTGTAAAAAAATTCATTTGGCCACTTCTCCCTTCCCTCAAACAAAATTCAGTCTAGGCTAATGCATTTAGATCTATAAAAATTGTTTTAAACCATAAAAATTTTAAAAATATTTATTTTGCTACTGGGAATGGACAAATTGCAAAAATTAATAGCTTTGACTTTCTCTTCTTTTTTATATTTGGAAAAAAAATTTAATATAAATTTTAATTAAATATTCAGAAACTGCTCTAATATATAGGATAGAATTTGTCAAAAAGTCCATGAATGTATTCATTTTTGAAAAATTCATATAAAATTTTATAAAAATCCTCCACTACTAACTAACCGAAATTATAAAAAATAGTATCTTCCTATATTTCATAGGCTTTATAACATTTTATAACAAACTTCTAGATTATTAAATATAAATAAACTTAATTTAATTTAAATACACTATAAAATTACACCATATAAGAAAAAAGGACAATGGATGGGGAAGATTTTAACGCAAATTTCTTCCCTGCTGTTTGACGCATCCGCGATTAAGGGTCCTATCTAATAATTTTAATTATAGCTTTTAAAATTCAGATTTCAATGAAAAACTTTTATTTAAATTTGGAGACTTAGAGATTAAGAAAAATTAAATTTATTTCCATTTAATATAATTAAAAATTTCTTTTTGATAATTTATAAATTTGATAAACTTGAAAAACTTTACGCTAAAATCAACTTAGTCTAATAAATCAAAATTTTGTTTATTATATTTTATCTTTGAAATATAAGAATGTGATTAAATATTTTATAATACTTACACATTCATAAAAATATTTATTTTTTATTTTTGATGACTTAATGCTGACAAAATTTGTAGTTTCGGTGAATTAAGTGTATATATAGAGGGTTTAATTTTTTCCTCTACTTATTCAACCTCGCAGTTCTGAGCGGCTCTCTGGTTGATTTATCTATCAAATCCAAACGGTAAGAGCAGAGCCTATAATAAACGAAAACTTCCAGATCAAGAGAAGAAGCCGAACGCAACTGTCGTCGTCACAGCATCTCTATATTGTTAAACTTATGGCCAAAAGAACTAGTTAATTACACTCTTCATTTGTTCCTATGGCCTCCCGCGACTGTAATATTCTTCCTGCCTCTATTTTTTTTCAATGTTTCAAATGTAACATAAACAGTAAAATCCTCTCGATTTTCCTCACTCCCTTACTTGTTTGATTGAATGTATGTGACCACTGGTCTTTATAGATCTTTTGGACTTTATACTCGTACATCCAATTAATAAAAAAATACTAGCTGCGTTCGGATATAACCTAACTTCGAGAAATATATGTTTGTGTTGGGATGGGTCGGGATCTAGTTTTGAGATCATGGGAGGGTAAACGGACAAAACAATTCCGGCTTATAAAAACTTTTAGTTTTTGTTGATGGAAAGTAGAGGCGTGGCAACCAACAAAAAATACTATTTATTTTAGTCGTTTCGAAAGTCTCTGAGGATGAGTGTGACTTTCAAAGATACAAAGATAAATAGTATTTTTTGTTGACTGCCACGTCTCTATTTTCCATCCAATATTCTCTCTAGATCTTATGCGATCTATTTAAGAGATCCTAAAAGGTAAAGGGTAAAAATTTCTAACCACAAAATGTTGAATTTATAGTATAGTAAACGGATCCTATGCCGAAAAGAATAAACAAGAAAATTCAACCGAAAAAAAAATAAAAAGAAGCTATAAGAGAGGAAGAATGTCAGGAGAGAGAGAAATTATCGATGGATCGATATTTCTAAAAGGGCCAACGATTCTAAGTGTAAAAGGAGACTTTATTCTAAAAAAAAAAAAAAAAAAAAAAAAGGTGCAAGTTTTAAAGAGAACTTTTTTCTATTTTAATTCTCAAAAGTGTCAATCATATTTTCTTTTTATATAAAATAAAAATTTTATTAATTGAATTATGATATATCATATCATAAGTGAATTGAAAAATTGTTTCGGTTTAAATTTTGATTCGAAATTTTCAGTCAACGAGAAGGGAATGAAGACAAGTGAAAATGAAATTTTTTCTTTCTTCTCATCTAACAACCCAACAAGCAAGAGTTTCTTTTCTTTGTTACAAAAAAAAAAAAACTTAACACTTGCTATAAAAATTATCTATTCAGACTATTATACTCTTACACTTTCATTTGAAAAAAAAAGAAAGAAATGAATAGTCTTAATCAATAAAAATAAAATAAATTCAAATATTTTTAAATATTAATAATTATTTAACAAGAGTACAAAAATTTGATATGATTCGGCATTATACAGTATACTGTAGATTTGGATAAATGGTTCCAATTAATTTTACTATTTCTTTCATAGATAAATATTTTTTTAAATGAACGAAATGATAAATTAAATTTATATATTTTATAATTTTAATTTTCAAATAAGATGTATCTGTGGGCACCAGGTGATTAATAAATATCACGGGGGGCAGCAGACGAAACTCGGCGGTCAATTAGAATCTGAAACATGGCCAATTTCCTATTTCAGCAGTATACCAGATTGCTTATTATTTTTAATGGTCTAGTTATTTCTTTTTTTTTGTATGTAATAATTCATTGTCTTTTAATTTTTAAATTAATTGATATAAAACTAGTTACGTAGCCCGCCAGACTTTTTTAATGAATAATTTTAATTCGATCTTTTTTTTCCCACTTTTTGGCATAGAAAAAGAACTGAGTTCAAAATTATACTCAGCTCCATTAAAAATATTAATAATTAAAAATTTGTTTTATTTTTTGTCATAATCTGGTCTTTAAATTATCAAATAATACGGGCTTTTAAAAATAATTTCTAATAAATAAAATAAAGCAGTTTAAGTATAATATTTTATATAAAAAATAATTAATGTCGTAAATAATATTGATTAAATATAAAAATAAATATATCGGCGTAGAGAAAAAAATATGGAAGGGGAGAAAAATTTCCTCCCAAATTTTATGATAACACCTGAAGCTTCATTCATATAAAATACCACCTTAAAATGAAATTTCAAAAAATCCCGACTTATTGAATTAAAAATAAATAAATCCAAAGGAATATGATTTTTCGTTATACAGTTTGAATCGTGACATGACCTTCTGTTATTAATTACGATTTTATATTGTATATTAATATAAGGTGTTTGGAGGGGGAGGGGAGGAAACATAAAAAAAATGAGAGAAAAGTTCTTTTCAAACAAAACTAGTTCCAAATGAAAATGTTAACAAATTTGATAAGTGATTTTTTAGCTAAAGTTAATAAGTTTAGAAAATATTTGTAAGTAAAGTAAAACCCCTTAAAATTGGAATATGGAAAAATCCCGTCTTATCTTACGTCAAGGTCACGAACGAAATATAAATTCAAAAAACAATTCTACGATAAAAGATATGAGCTGTGGCTTAATCGTCTATTATTAGTTACGATTTTATATAATAAGATAAAAAAAAAAGAATTGATAATTTTATAAAAAGAAAAAAGTGTCATAATTTTTTTCAAAATAACTCAAAAACGTTCGGGACTTAAATTTCATATTTAGGACCATGTCTCATGCGACAGCAAGGATTTCCATAAAATCGGCCAAATGGCAGAAATAATACTTTACTGTTGTACTTTTTAGCCTATTTTTCAAATGGAAAAGGCTATATTATGAACTTTCTTAGATACAAAACTACAAGAGATATTGCCTTTTAATAATGCGGGAAACAATATTTATTTTTTTATTTTTTTTTTTTCATTTTTAATTCGATGTATTAATTCTTTTTCTTATTTTTCATTCAATAAAATTCGAGATGTAGCATCCCATTGATATTCATATTTGAAATATAACATTAAACACCGAGGAGGCAGTTTCCCTAATAATTTTTGTAATGATGCACTTGAGTCTTGTAATTCTTTTTTTGAATGAATATTCGCGACCTTTAGTAGAAAAAGTAAAAGATTTTTTATCATTAAAAATAAAGATTTTATTTTTCATTAGACGATGTCTAAATGTTTCGGCCCCTCTTCATCATAGACATTGCTCAGGAAAAGTTAATATTTCTCAAATTTTTCTTCTAAAAAAAATAGTTTAAAAAATTCTAGATGATACTTTGAATTATAATGCCAAATGATATCAAAATATAGTAATCTCTTCAGTAACTTGTTCAAAATATAGGATATATAAAATATATGTAATCATTTTTCGGGTTAGAGTATCCACAGAAAAATATTTATTTTTTTTTTTTATACTAGAAAAACTATAGATTTTAAAACCTCAAATCACTTTGCTCAAGGATATAAAGAGCAGAATAAGTCAAAAGAAGACTCTAGAGGTAAAATTTTCAATTGGGGGAAGTTGAGAGGAAAGCCGGCAAAATAATTCTTTATGGAATATCCACAGATAACAACACTCAACATTTCGAAATCAAATATATGTATATATATATATATTAATTTTTTTTCTTTAAAAATAATTTACTAATTAACAGATTAATTCTGAAGCTTGAGTGTATTTTTAAAAAATTTTAAATTAATATTTGAGAGTAGTTTATTAACATTTTGGAAAAGACTTCTCTGTTTTTTTTTTTTTTAATTAATTTTCAAAAATTAAAGTTTTTAAAATGTACATCTTGAAAGAAAAACACAAAAATTAAGTAACAGGGCTCGTTAAGAATTTTTTTTTTAGAAATCATTCCAAGCTACTAGCTTAATCCGTTTAGTAAATTGGTTTTGAAAAATTGACAAATTTACACTTTCGAATCTCTTTAAAACTTTTAAAGTGAAGAAAGTCTATTTGAAATAAAAACAAAACTCATTAATATCTAGTAAATGCAATAAAAATATATGGAATATATTAATTTCATTTTTTCACATTTTAATGGTAGGGTCCCCCTTAATAACAAATTTTATTTATAAACAATAAATAAATTCTAGAGAAAAACTTTTATACATGAAACGATTTGAAAATTGGATTTTAAGGAAAAAAAAAAACATTTAAATGAAAAAAAATGAAAGAGATTAAAACCTTAATTAATGGGTTTCTTTTTTAACTTCTGATGGTGCATTCTCAGTTTTTTCTTCTAGATTAGAACCTTCATTAGTGCAGCCTCCTTGGAAAAACATGTTAGGAATATTTGACCCATAATAAATTTTAGAATTAGAAGTTAAGGCTTCGTATTTTTTTAATTCTAAATATTCCTTTGTTAGTAAACCTGAATAAGCTTCTGCCTTTTTTTGCATTGCATAAAAATCGGCATCAGCTCTGCTCTTTTGAGTTGCGAAATGAATTTCATCTGGAAAAAAGAAATATTAACAAAATTAAACCAATTCGTTTTTTTTAATAGCACATTATAATATTTATAAAAAAAAAAAATATAAATTAGAAAAAAAAATTAAAAAATTGTTATTTTAATTTAATTAATTTTTTTAGTTCTGCACTTAGAACCATTTTTATTACGTGACGGAAAATTTATATTTATATAAATTTCCAAGATTCTCTAAACAAACATATTACTCACGAAGAAAATTTGGAAAAATTAATTATTTTTAACAGTCAAATTTTTAAACTTTTAAAAATGTAATTTTATATTTATTTGTTTAATGCAATTAGAATTCTCTAAAAAAAATAATGCAAAAGAAAAACAAATCAACAAACAAAATCCCTTACTCAATAACTTTGGACTCGCCTTCCTCTGACGAATGGATTAACTAAGAATTAATTAGAAATGTGTGATTTTTAAATTTTAAAAATGAAAAGAGAATTGTAAGTAAAAGTAGAAATATTGATATTGGTGGGTATTTGAGAAAAAGAATTAGATAAAATCAAGAAAGTGGCTTGGAGATTATCTAATTAAGATAGAGATAACTGGGTTTTGAATGGGATGGGACTCCAGCCCCATTTATGTTGTATACTCCCAATACAAATCTATACAGAAAATATTGTTTACCCTCTATTTGTGACATTCTTTGAATGGACTCCTTCTCCATAATTTTTTGTTCAAATTGAATCTTTGCAACACTTGCTTCTTTTTCAGCAATGATAATCGCTTTTTTTCTTTCAGTTTCTGCGTCTTTTTCAACGACTTTTTGATGTTGTGTTGAAATCAAGAGTTTGGTTTTTTCTCCTTCCCTAAAAAATTATATTTATTATTGTATAAATAAATTCTGAATTCAAGAATTTTTTAAATTTGAACATACATTAATTCATAATTTTTTCGAATTGTTTCAGGGATTTTCGGCTTAGTTACACGAACAGCTTGAATATAGAGACCAGGAGCCATTTCATTTAAATCTCGTTGTAAAGCCGTTTTAAGATTTTCATCGATTTGATCGAAGAGATCGATATAAACCTTGGAGGAAAGAAATAATTCAGTTAGGAATAATTAAATAACTTGAAAATGGATGAATATTTAAAGATCAAGAAACGGGTGGGGAAATACAGGTATACATAGAGAAAAAGAGTTGTACAGGCAACTTAAAGAAAAAAGAATTAATACGCAGATCAAAGATTCATAATTTTAGGCAGTAGGATGTCCACTGCTTTAGTAGCTAATCGATAAAGACTCAAATAAAGTTAAAAAGTTGTTAAGGAGTTCGTTCAACTATCAAAGTTGAAATTTAAATTTTTTAAGATATTAAAATGAAAACTTTAAACTATCTTATTTCTATTAAACAAGATTTTTTTAAATTATAAGAAAAAACGAAATTAATTTTGGTAGAAGCTGCTTTCTAATGCAAACACAACACATATCGCGTGCGATTAAAGTGATCAAATAGACATTATTTAATATACAATCCTAATTGTGAGAAGCGGATATTGTTAACCTTTTATGAAATATTAAACATTTTTTTTTTAGTTTATATATTAGGGATGCATATAATATTTTCTACATTTTATATATCCACACAAATCATCAACATCATCATGTCTCTTGGGGTGTTGTGGCGGGGACTGCACTTTTTCTTTATATATGAATGAGTGAGGAACAAACCTACTCTTGGCTGATGCTTGATGAGAGTGGGGAGAAGATTGGTATAGAGGGAACAGAAGATAATAAATGCCACTCTTGTTAGTTCGAGGAACTCAGTCATCCACGTACTCGCTAGGAGTCTACCCATGAGTGAATAACTTTATTTTGTTTTAAGGTAGATCATGACTATGTTGATGGTATTAAATGTAAATAATTAAATATTTATATATTATGTTGAGCTTTTACTAAAATTGAAATATTTCCTGATGCAAAAGATTTATCATGATAAGTCTAGGCTAAAAAGATTCATAATTTTAGGCATGATCTAATGAGAGCAAATTCACTTGATTCTATTCATTAGGTTAGAATTCCGGCAAGAAAATTTATTTTAAAACATTTATAGTTTTTACCATATAAAAAATATTTAAAAAAATATATTTATATTTTAAGACAAATTTAGCAAGCAAAAAAATTTAAATTGTATATATTCACCACAAAATGGTGGTCAAGGGGGCGAATCCCCCTGGCGAGCCGCGTAGCCCGCCGAAGAAGGGCTGTGCTAGTTTGTTTTATTAAAATAAATATTAATAATTTTTTTTCCATTATATGCAATCCTAACTGCGTGAAGCGGTTGCCATTAACTATTTATAAAATATTAAAATTTTAATAAAAGTTAGTTTATTTATTTATAAACATTAGGGTTATACACATTATTATTTTTCAAAACCCTCTGTGTAAAACTTTAGATTAAAAATCGAATATTTGGTAGGTGCTCCGGCCATCTAAACATTTGATAAATTAAAGTATTAGGCTAAAGGCTGAAGATCAAATTGCATGCAGCTAGACTTTTAAGGGTTGCACAATATGTTTTTCACTTGCTGAGCCAGTGGCTACTATTTTTTCTGACAATTATCTTACTCGTGTTGTTTTTTTATAACATTCTTTGGCTTTGGGGGAGGATCCCTGGACTCGTCCGAATACACGTCACTGACAAAGAATAAGAGATGTTAGGCTTCCTGTTTAACTTCCAAATTAAAAAAAAATTGTAACATGACGCAAGCTGCGCCTACCATGATTTTAGCTAATTTTTAAATGACCCACGTACCATGTAAATATTCGAATTGTGAATTAAAAAGTTACGCATGTTTTTATGTAAGTTTAAATTAAATGAGAAGATATCTCAACGATTTCTGAATAAATAAATATTTTATCTCTCTAATATATATCATGCATCACCCTAATATACATACTATATGTGGAATGGAGTTTCACGGGTTAAGCCGCGTTCGTTGTTGAGATTGATTCATCATTTCGGCTCTCCCCTTCAAGTCATTATCAGAAGAGGAAAGTTGGGTTGTGGGAGTCGCTCAGTTTCTGCAATCTTTTAGCTACCCTGATCTCACGGGCTTTGCTGCTTATGAGATGTGTTGAATTTCAACCTCAATCTGAATTCGAGATCAAATGGATTTCTCCAAAAGGAGGGCCGAAACGTCGAAGCTTTCTCAACGAAAAAAACGGCTTAAACCATGAAAATTCTGTTCCACATACATTTAACTGCAGAAAAGCCCAAAGATTGGTAAATTTACCGATAAATGTTCAGAATAACATATTTCCTTCAACAAAATGAAAATGATAATTATTCGTCAATACTCGCACGAAGTTAGTTGAATTTTAAACTTAACGCTTATACAGACCCATCGCTTAGTACGGCCTTTTACTAAATGCTGTTGTTAGGTGCTGGAATTTACGAAATAGCTTATTTGTGAATATTTAAATTACAAATAGTAATAAGAATAACTCTAATATATAAAAAAATATACAAACCTCTTGTAAATTATGAACACTGCAAAATTGATTGAGTTCATGATGAACTTTATTAAATATTAACGTTTTATCGTAATCAGCTGTATAATTTTTAACAATATCAAAAACTAAAAAAAAAATCACAAATGGTTAGTTAGAATAACTTTATCACATTTTAATTATCATAGGTTTATAATGATAATCTTACCACTATCAGGACTCAAAATATTAACAACTTCAATCCTATCAAAATAAATCATAACACCTCCACTCGTTCCACATGGCACGTTTTTTACTTCATCAGTTTGAAGTGTTACCTAAAAACAAAAGAGGAAAACATATTTAAAAAAAAAATATTAATATTTTATTTATTACACTAATTAATCCATTTTCATTTGGATTTTATTTTTCATTTTTATATACATTTATTTTTTATTCTGAATATACTATAAACTCTATTAATTTACATGTCATAATCTTTTTCACTGATTGATATCCTATATATCCAATATATATAGGAGGCAGTGGCTAAGATGGATAAGCTGCGGATTACGGATCTAGAGTTGAAAATAATTGTTTCGAGTCCGGCTGAAAAAATTATTTTCAACTTTGCCAGAAGTCTCCTAAAGGGGAAGGAAAATGAGAGATAATCTCTCCCTCAGTAACAGGGTGTGATATAAAAGCCCCATATGCTTGGCCTAAATGCCTTGATCTCCCAAATTTAAGAGTGATTCTTCCCTAAATCATCCCATCCATCCATCCTATATATCATATATACACTGAGGATGACTTTATTTTAGAGGGTAGTTTGATGAATAACTTGGTTCTCATAGTCATAGAGGACGAAAGCAACATTCATATATTTAGTTATAAACTTTTCTTTAAAGATGAATATTCTATCGTCACAAGGTGCTAATTCGTTTAATAGATACTTAAAAAAGCATTTTAAGTTCTAGTAAGAAATGGATAAAATATATATATATATATTGGATGATTATATGAAATATATATAAAAATTCCAAATTGATTTAAAAACTAGACTAAAGTTTTAGTTTTAGGAATAATCCAAAGAATACCAAACATTAGTGAAATTACCTGCAATTTTATACAAAATGTACTTATTTGTGCATATTATATTATTATATTAAAAATTAAATTTTATATATAACTTGATAAATTATATATATTATATAATTAAATATATATTATATGAATTTATTCACTTTGAGACACTACTATTTTATTGTATTTAAGATTTCAATTAAAGCATTCTGTTCCAAATTAAAAGCTCACTCTGCTCTGAAGGTAATAATTGAATAATTCAATATTTTTTTAATTAATTAAATTGGAAACAGTCATATTTAAAACGACCTTGGTAAAATAAAATCGTTCTTCTCAGATTTTAAAATAATATTTATCTCCGTTCGTTTCAGTATGGTTTAGTTCTGGTTAGGTTCAGTCAGTTCTATGGAATGTTACTTCATGAATTCCAATTTTATCCACTTCTTACTAGAACTTAAAATACTTTTTTAAGTACCTATTAAATAACGAATTAGTACCAGAATAACTTGTGACGATAGAATATTCATCTTTAAAGAAAAGTTTATGACTAAATATACGAATGTTGCTTTCGCCGTCTATTACTTACAGAACCAAGTTATTTATCAAACTATATTATATATATATATATATATATATAATATATGCACTGAAGATGACTTTATTTTAGAGGGTAGTTATATTTATATATATATATATATATATAAAGGAATAAGAAGGCTGACTGCAGCAAAAAAGAAGTCCTTGGATGCCAAAAGCCGAAAATAGACATTTCGGGAAAAATTTATTGTCCATCTTAGTCACTTATTGGCTATTTGTGGTAGGCTCAAAGTTGCCATGAAATAACAATGTATGTATACATATATTTTACTTCTTTTATAGTGAATGTAGTGTGGTGCAGGTATACTATAATAATATCAAATTAATTAATTATTTCTTTATCAGCCTCCAACAGTAACTGACTAATAATCGATATATATATATAATATACTAATAATCGATATATATATAATATACTAATAATCGTATAATATATATATATTATACGATTATTAGTCATATATATTATATATATATATAGAATTGAAAGATCTTAATAAAAAATAGATAAAAGGATTTTATGAGCACAAGTAGCAAGATAAAATAGGCAGAGGGTTCCTATTTTAACATTATCTAAGGCACCAATTACTATATTTTAAAAATTATAATAATATATGAATTGACAAATGACACAAACTCTGAATTCCATTTTTTTAAGTTCATCTTTGAGTGGAATTTCAGATTTTCTTCTCTTATAAGAATTCTTATAAGCTGACTAAGCTACCTTAATTTAATGAACTTGCTAGATATTTTTTTCTATGATCTGCGTTCTTTAAATATAAATTAAAAAAGATATATATATGATGATATTTTTATGGTAAGTTTCAATTTTTTTTTTACCTGAACTGATCTATAACTGGTAATAAATGGAATCATCATATGAAAACCAGGTTGACTAGTATTCGATAAAAGAGCTCCTCCCTAAAATCAATAATTTATTATTCTATGTGTAATATAAATAAATAATTGATAATATAAAATAATTTAATGAATTTACCCGGTAATAAACTCCGACATGACCTTCTTCTAATTTATGAAGAGAAAAATGAAGAGTAACACCAATAACTACTATAAAAACTATTAATAATCCAGCAACCTCAGCCATTATAAATAACAAATAAATAATTACAAGTTGTTAGAAGGAATAACATAAAATTAAAAGCACTACTAAACGTAAAGGGAACATAAATAGAAAATTTTGTGAAGGAGATACTTTATGTTATGGATACATACGTTGGCCCAAGAAGGGCCAAAGCCAGTGTATGGATGGGTCTTGGTCCTTGGGGTTGGAATTGGACGGTGGCGTTGGTTCACGAATTGGTTTTAAACATCGAAAAAATTTGGGATTCAATAGACCAGCGATTTTGCTTTTCTCATCTATGGCTTCACCCAGAAACATGAAAAAGTTACCTGTCTAACCATTTAAACTAATGTTTCTATCAAAATTTTTTTTTCCAAAATCCGGTTCAGTTATCAAACCTTAGTCTAAAATCTCACTTGGATCTCTGATTCTGTTACTAAGTTTGCTATATTTACAAACCGAACTCTGACTGGCATAGAGCTCCATTAAAGAGGACACTAAAAAAAAGCAATTTTTTATTAATATATTTAGAATTTAAAAAATAAAAGATATAAAATAATGGAAAAAGAAAACAAAAAATTAAAGTTAAAAAGAATATTCAATATGTTTTTGAAAACAAAAAAAAGTTACAAAATATGTCTATATATTTTTTTATTTTATTTTAATAAGAATTACCTTAAAATTCTTTTTTTTTTTTCATTTTATAAATATTTTCTATTTAATTTTTTATATCTTATTCTTTTTTTATATATTAAAATTTTAAATTTTAATAATCTCCGATTCTTCTTTAGTTTCAAATTCAATTATATTACTAATCATTTATCTAGTTATTTATAAACAGATTTTTTAAATTTACTATTTGTCATTTATCAGCATAAAACTCAGTATAAAACTAAAATATATAACTTATCTCGACAAAATTTTGATTTTCCCGCACTATAAAATCAACTGAACTCAAGTGAAACAGTTGGCTCTGATAAAACTCAGTTTCTAATCGGTTTGTTAAAGAAAAATAATCTCAAGATGGCCGTTATTCAGGAAAAGGTTAGTTGGTAACTAATTTTACTGTGAAATTATCTTCAGCTGACTCAATTAGTTATCATGCTTTATAAACTATAAGTCATTTTCGTGTTGGCCAATTTGGTTCAGTCCTCACAGAAGATTTTCGTGTATTTGTTCATGTGATTGTTTATGACTTTGTTTAAAGTCCTGTCAAAACCGTAACCAAGATAATAGTTTGGTTAAGGGCTTTGGCCATGAAATAAGGCGGTACTTTTAAACAAATATACTTGGATGTGAAGAAATTTCAATATTATTGAAGATCAATTTAAAATATTATTTTTAAACTATAAATTTTTAAAATAAAATTTCTTAAATAAGTTTTCCAGAAAATCTGATCTTAGAGTACCTGATGAAGAACAAATAAAATATATTCTATAAAAATAAAATTTCCAAAAAAATTTGGAATCTTCAAATTATTTATTTAATTTAATCTCATAAATTTTTAGTTTAAAATTTTATAAGTCTATAAAAATCTTTGGATTCCTTGTAGGTAAAAATACATTTCAAAAAAAGAAAATTGAAAATTAAAGACTTAGAGAGAACTCGAGTGAGTAAATATATACCTGAAAAAAGAGGTTAAAATCTCTCATTAGAGCAAAGAGGAAGACAAAGTTGACTTCAAATTCAATTATATATTAAAATTTTTTTTTAAAATATCCAAAATCTGTTCCCTGTTTTAAGAACATTTGTTGTTTCCATCTTTCGAATATATTCGCAGGGAAAAAAGCTCACCGACGCACTATAAAAGAACAAGTTATTTCTAATAGTATGGCCTTTATATATTTTGTATTTACTGGAAATTGTCAATAATATAGTTTCCAAGAAAAAAGGGATTTGATATATAGGAGGATTTGTGACTACAGTAATGGGAAAAAGAATCTAAAAGTTGCACATTATGTATTAGTTTTGTATTTATAATTTGTAGCATAACCAGGAAATGGAACGGAAGCATGCATTTTATTTTACGCTGCAAATAATTTTATTCTAAAATCTTTGATTAAGCAGGTTATTTAGGCTTTAAACGAAAAGATAAAATTTTGCTTTTTTGCCTCTCGGTGATTGCAATATTTAATATATTTGCAATACGCCATTTTTCTATAGAATCCGAGACAAGGAAATGAATTCGTTTATATAGTAGGACAAAAAATAATCCATTTATTTGATATTCCTCATCTATTCATAAGCATTAGGAACAATTTTTTAACTAAGATATATATGTAAGATGTAAGCCTGGTAAGATATCCATTAGATATACCAGTCATATAAGGAGAGTAACTACAAAATTAACGAATGCTCATTTGTACCCAACCACCCGTTAAAAATGAAGGTAAAAGTAGCGAAGTAAATTTTTAGCCAAATAATGTCTGGAATTTTAAATCGTAGATATTTCAAAAAAAAAAAAAAAATATACTGGTAAACAAGCCACCTAAGCAGGAACGTCACACTTTAGAATTTATGGATGATCTTTAATTCTCTGAATCCCGTTTATAATTCCCTAAAAATTTTAACAAATCCTCTAACACACAAAACATGTTAGTTTTTGGTACATATCTCTAGAAAGATTACAAAATAAAATTCTTTTTTTTTTTTTTTGATATGGAAGCATAAAGTCCAACGGGCCTATAATGACCAATGGTCACATGCAACCAGGAAGAACAGGAGTAAGAGAGAGTTAACTTTAAAAGTTGCTTAATGGAAATCCAGTAAAAATCCAACATTTCCTCACAATAAAAAATGTTATTTTTCTTTGAAAAACTCTAAAATATCTTGGTTTTGAATCCCTTACATTCATGACCCTATATCAAGACCCTCTATTTAATGCGGGAATGCCTATATGGAGATGTAATACGAAACCATCCTCAATACAATTTGAGATGCGTACAAAACAGCAGTTTCGAATTATAAGATAAAATGCACATGCTCTCTCCCTCAAATATAAATAGACCTGGGTTCGTCGGAATGGTTAAATAGAAAACCTACATGAAATCGGAAATTAATAAATTTAACAAGAGATAATATGTTATGAAATTTACTGATTTTGAATTTCATGTAGCTCTCCTAATTATCCATTAAGACGAATCAAAAGATACAGGTCGTCCAATTACTTTTGAGCGGAGTAATATGTCATCTCCCCTCTAGAGACACTTTTTTATGGAATGCCAATTTTGGCTTATTCTCCTAAAAAAAGGAAGAAAAAAGTTGTTTCAGGCAGAGGCTCTAAATTCATGAGCAGCCCGGGCAGACTAAACTAGTTACACCACTTGCCTCTATTGGAATGAATTTAAATTCCGATATTGAGACATGTTTCGACTTTAATGGAATAAAATCGTCGTTCATCTTCTCATATTATGATGATGGTCTTATTCGTCTAATGCCAAAACGTTTCATGATATTAGTAGAGATGGGAATTTTTGTTCTATATATCTGAATATCGCATTTAATATATCGAGACGTTAGAAATATATTGATATATTTTAAATAAATTGTATTTTAACTTTTTTTAGGGGCAGTTTTTCTTTCTCTTTGACCTTACTCATTTTTTTTCGAGTGTTCTTCGAGACCAGGTAAGGGGAAAGGGGGAGGACAAATTTTAATATACCATCAAAAAAATTTTTGTATCCCACGTCCCTTTTGGTGTTGTAAAATAAAATACCAATATATCATTTTCATCCCTAGATATGAGAGTTTAGTTTAATTCCAATCACTGGCATATCCAGCTTTAAATCATTGGGGGGGGGGGGGGGGAGAGGATGAATGTAATTTGAATATATATATATATATATATGTTGATATAAAAGAAATAATATCATATTACTAAACAACAATGCACGCACGTCGCAAACAATCGATATTTAATATT
>JAAAKE020103686.1:0-17910 GCA_010014785.2 Anisolabis maritima
TCGAAAAATTTGTCCCAAAATAAATGCTACATTTATGAAAAGTAGAAAAAAAACACATAAAATTAGAATGAAAATAAAAGGTTTATAAAAATTGTAGTAGCAAATACAATAAGGTTAATTTAAATATTTAAAGAATTTCTTGCACATAATAGAGCTTGTGGATTGCATGCCAGGCTGCGCGGAAGAAGATTTTGACGACGAAGTTTACTTTACTTTGGAAATAAACCTTTTGCTTTTGCAATGCCTGACAGGCTCAGGTTCATCTACAGTAATATAAAACGATTTAGTGGTTTTTGTAATATAAAACCATTTTTCATCGATATGAATACCAAATGTAGCAACTAATTTGGGACAAAATTTTCGAACCAAATATAGCAACTTATTTGGGACGGAGGGAATATAAAATTGTAAACTGGCTTCCTAGAAGGCCAGACAGAAAAATCTGGTATTACAGCACATAAGACAATTTTCTTTACCTTAGGTAAGACAAAGTTGTATCATATGCAGCCGTTACAAGATATTATTTTAGCTTGTAATTCAATATCCTTATAAAATTGACTTGCATAATTGCTCTATTATTTAAAGCAATTAGTGTTCTAATATTGGAAATATTGTGCAACATGCAACATTGTAATATTGCTGTTATTTTTGGTGATTGTAATATTGCTCTAATTTTCGGTGTTAGGGTACTACTTAGATGATTTTGATTACATTTAAATGATTATACTAGTTAAAAGGTCTTTATTCAATATCATAAGGAATATTGAATTACATTTTATTTGACTTTTCGTTTAAAGGCGTTTAAAGGGAGTTTAATTTTCTTCAAATCCACATTTCTCATGAAGGTCTTCTGTTGTAGTATTATTTTAATACTTAATGATAATTTTTGATTAATTTGAATTCAATATAAAATTTAGAAAATTATTTTTTTTGCAAATTGCATTTAAGAAAATAGAATGAGAGAGAACCCAAATCATCCACTAAATTTGAAAAAGTCCCATGCGACCACGAACCAAAAAAAGAAGAAAAAAAGGGCTGGACTTTTTCGGACAGGCATTGATTGAGTGAGTGAGTTTGAGTCTACACAAAACTTACATAATCGAATGCCGGGGCCTAAAAAAAAGAAATAAAAAATACAAATGTTAATCTGTTTACAAAATAAAATCCAAAATAATAATAAAAATAAAAATAAAAATAAAATAAACTTCCATAATAGATGGAATTAATAATAATTCTAAATCTTAAATCATAATCTAATTAATTAAAATAAAATAAATCTAATCCAACTTTTTACTTCTAAAATACGATTATATAAAAAATATTTTTATATAAATATACATTTCAAAAATACTACTTAATAACACGATCACAAAATTTTATTAGACTAATATTTTTGCCAAATCTACTAAAGAAAAAAAAAAACTACGTTAAAAAATGAAATAAAAACTAAAATGATAAATAACAAGCATTAGTTCTACTGTGCATTATTTGTGATCGTATTGTTTAAACATGCACTAATATCAAATATCTACTTTTTGTTTTTTAAATATTTACTTAAAAAATTTCAATATTACTCCACCAAGATTCATGCCATGAGTCATTAAAAGACTGTTAAAAATGGTTAATAGAATTTTTTTCTAATCTTAAAAAATGAGCACAAACTAATAATAAAAATTTTCAAATATACTAAAATAGAAAAAAAAAACAAAATAAAAATTTTTGTACGTTTTTTTTTTTTTTGAAGTCCAGAGATTTGATTGTCGTTTTGTCGAATCTTAGGGAGGGGTGGCCTTCCTGTTAAAATCTAAATACTAGAAGAGTTATTTTTTAATCCCTTCAACCCTTTTTTCTTTCTCGCTACATTCACTATATTTAATAATGAGCTGAAAAAGATTACATTCTTATAAAAGATCCATTGCTTTTTAATAAAGGCCTTTCATAAATCATTTTTATTAAATATAATATAATATGATTTTTCAATTTTTTACTTGGAAACATCAAAATATTATTTCCAAACCGTAGAAATCAAGATTTTCAATTTTTGAGATGGTTAGATTTGGGTGGAAGTTTAGTAGTTTTTGTGATTCCAAATTAAATATTAATTTTATATTTTAAAATTATTAAAATTTTATATTTATAATTTTTTAATTTCTTTATAAGAATGTAATCATGTCAGACTCAACCTATTTATTTATAATTAATAAGGCACTTAAACTGCCATTTTTGATAAAAAAAAAAAAAAAAAAATTGGCAGTATAAAGGCTGAAAAAAAAAGTGTGTAATAAACTGAGTATTATTCTAATTATTTCATTAAAAAAAAACTTTTAATTTTGTTAAATAATTAGATTAAAAATAAAATTTAAAAATTTTCAGAAATTCTTAGAATTATACTCAGTTAATCAAAAATGAATGAATAAATGAGAAATCATTTGTGATGAGCTCAAATTTAGAAGGAAATTTTATAGGAGGAATTAAAATTGGATAAAAATGTGATTAAGGAAGAAGCTTTGGAAAAAAACACGTAGACACACACGAAGGGCAAAGTAACATAAGTAAAAAAAATAATGTAAAAAAGAAATAAAATGATAAGCCTCTTAAGTCGGCAGAAGAAAAATGTTTTCATTTAAAAAAAAAAGTTTAAAAAAATTGAAGGAATTTCATTGATGTTGAAATTTGCAATTTTTAGGGTAAGATAATTTAATCGACTGCCAACTTGAAAAATGTCGTGCACGCCGCATTTAAGTAGTTATAAAAGGCTTTTTCAAGAGTTTAAGGAAAAATAGGTTTAAGGGATTCGTGTGTGTTTGTATGTTTGTGGAAGTGTATGAAAAGTGTTTGTGAGTGTAGTGAAAGAGTGGGAGGGGGGAAGGAAGATGGGCATGTTTGCATATTAAAATTTTTGTAATCCTGCGGAAAGGTAAGTTCTTTTAGGCACAAAAATAGGATCATGAAGTAGAGATTATATTGCTTTGTATAAGAAAATAATTATTTCTCGACTTTTCCATCTTTAGATATCCAAATTTGGAGAAAATTATATACTTATAATATTTAATTAATAACGAATTGGAACAAAATTTAAGTAAAAGCATACAGGTATATATATATATAATATATAGTTCTTTAAGAAAATATAAGAAAATTTTTTAACTCCTATCTATATAGATTTATTCTGAATTTTTTTTCATGTTCAATACAAGTTGCACTAGATTTGATAAAAGGTTTCATTTGGCGTCTCAATTCAGTAAAGAAAGTGAAGGAATGTATTTGACGTCAAGTTAAGCATTTGCATTGTAAATTCGAGGCGATCGATTTCGTTATTTATTAAAAGATACTCCAAAAGTTTTTTTAAAAAGAGTTTAAGAAAGTGAAGGTATATTTTTATATATAAGAGGCTAAGTTAAATAAATAAATTATAAATTTCGAGGCGATCAATTTCGTTATTTATTAAAAGATAAGATTACATTAGTTGTTTTAATAAATCACATTTAGAACATTAACATTTGTGTGTATATAACAAATAGATATTTAATGTCCTAAGGGTGATTTATTTTAACAACTAATGTAATCTTATCTTTTAATAAATAACGAAATTGATCGCCTAGAAATTTATAATTTATTTATTTAACTTAGCGTCATATATATATATATATATCCCTTCACTTTCTTAAACTCTTTTTAAAAAAACTTTTGGAGTATCTTCCAAAAAAGGCTTTTTTGCTTCTTTCTTCTCTAATAATGTCATGATATTTTGCAGTAATTAATTGATAGACCCCAATTCTCACATTCCTCTTATTTTGATTTTTCTATATGACAAATGTAAAGAAATTGAAAATGTTTTTTTTTTTTTTTAATTTAATGAAAAAGTAATAATAATAAGACTTCTTTTAGGAACAATTATTTCCTTCACCAAATCACCAAAATATATTTTGTCTGCGTTTCTAAAAAAAGATCACAGATAGTTGCAACGTTATAATTATTTTTAACAAATAAAAGAAAATCTTAGAATAGAAGCGATTGGGCGACCTAAAAATGGAAAAGGAAATTAAATTAATTTTCTCTTAACAAAAGTGGAAAAAAGAAAAAGTGACAAAAGTGAGAAGACAAAAAGACAGAGAAAGAAAGAAAGAACAGCAGCAGCGAGAATGATGAAACGGCCTTTGTTTGATTTGAAGGAGAAGAATACTTACTCCGGTTTGCTGGTTGTCTTTCTGCTCAGCCGACGTTGAAAGTCGACGCAAACGACGCAAGAGTATGCAAAGGGGGCAAAGATAGAGTAAGAGAGATTTCAACCAAATTCAATAAAAAATGGCCTCAACTAGATATATATAAGGTGACAAAAAATTTTTGCTCTTTTTATTTTATTAAAAAAAAAGGAATTATAAATAATTAAATATTATATATATATATATAAAATATCCTGGAAATTCATCGAGATCGGTTAGTGCTCATTCATCCCTAATGATTTATTTATTTTTGCAGATTAGGAATAAAAATAAAAATGATCATACTAATAAAAAAAATAAAAATAAATAATAATAATAATAATAAAATAAAGAATGCAATTCAAGCTTTTCTACTTTACTACTAAAAAGCTACTTAAAATTTCATGCTTAAAAAATATAAATAAATAATTGATAAAACGGTTTTCTACTTTGTACAATGAGTCCCAGATTTGGTTTTGGTTTGAATACTAACACTACTTGATGCTCTATTAATAAAAATTCTACTAGTGCTACTCGGGCTTAAGAGATCTACAAGAAGAATGGTCTGCTGGGCGTCCATACTCACTTCCTGTAACACACGATTGGAAAACCCAAAGGGTAAGTCTACTAAAGGATTGAATAATAATAAATTTATATGAATAATATATATACAGCAAAGTGTTATTAAGTTAATTTAATATATTTACAAATACTTACACTTCAACGGTCTCCTCCTCCTCCTCGCTGGAAACAAAAAGAAACAAGAATTAGTTTTCATATATATATATAAACATAATAGTATGTCCTAGGGGTTTGTTTGAAAATGGTAGCTTTCAAACAACGCTCGTATGTATGAGTCTGTAAGAATAAATATAATAAATTCAAATAACATATTAATGTTAATGTAGAGCGAGGGCCAAGGGCGGTGGGAAAAAATATAAATGGATAGGGGATGAAAAAATTCAAAAAAAGATAAAAATTTTGAGTCTGAAGCCTCCGAGAAAAAAAATTTTAATTGGCATAAAAAAATTCTCCGCCTACAGTCTCTGAATAGTTAAATCCACCACTGTTAATCAAATATTTTCAAAATTTATATAAGTATATTCTTCTTTTTTTAGTGTCATTCACTTCCGCCTAGAAGCTGAAAATGAAATTGAAAAAATAATTTTTGTCAGAGAATCTTGATAGAAATGAAATACTCGTCACTTTACATCGCTTTTCTAAATGTATTTTCATTTAAAAGTTAATGGCTCCCTCAGTGGCTCGCATCTTGTGATAACGTGGATGCGCGTTGTCAGATCTATCATCCAAATAATTGGCTTTTTTAACTCTTCAGGTCCCATTTAAATTTCTCGATATTTTTATGAACATTTTATTTGATATTTTTCTTTGTCGATCAATCAACTTTTATTATCTGACATATCAGAGGCGGAATTAACAGGAACGGTCCTAGTGGAGAATAAGGGTCCCGAACTCCAAAGGGATCCCAGATAAATAATGATGTTCAAAAGGGGGTGCAGAAAACATTTCTAAAAAAAAATTTTAAGACTGCTCCCGAAAAAGAAATTTTTGGGGTCTAAAGATTAAAAGATTTTTTTTATAAAAAAATTTAATTTATTCGAATTTATTTTGTAAATTCATATGTAAAAAATGAAAATCCTTTTGATACAATCTCTGCTTTACCCTAATCAATTACTATAGAGCTAGTTATTCTTAAATAATAAAATGGATGAAATAGTCAGTCTACTGCCAAAGAGATATTTGGTGGTTGAGTATGAGAATATTAATATTTAAGATTTATTTAAATAGGCCGATAATTCTTAAGATAGGAGAATAAAATCAATCAATTTTCCATTTCATCACTACTTGAGATTTTACTTTTTTACCAAACCTCTTTGCTATTTTAAAATTGTAAAAATAAGAAACAAGTCAAATTTTTATTTTATTTTGAAAATAAAATGTGTTTTAAATAAAGTTAATTTTTATATAATAGATGGTGTTCTTGAAACAAATACTTGCAACTTGTGCCAAATGATGGTTAATAATAATATATTTATTTTTAAATGGTTAAGTTCATTATACTTAATACTTAAGAGATGGCTCCTTAGGAAAAATTATTTTTGAGAAAATTTGAAATCAATCAAATAAAATAAACGAATTAATAAAGATATTTTCTAAGGATCATGAAAGCTATAATTTAATTAATTAAAAAAAAAAACTTACGAGTAAACTTCCTCATCGTCGGACATGGTTGAAGTTTTTTAAAGAGGTCTGTGGCAAATAAATAAAGAAAAAATGAAAATTAGAAATTGAATTAAAATGAGATTAAACATCTTTTTTCATTAATTATAGAGGAGGGGATGGCAAGGCAACGCCCCTCCTTTAAGAAATATAGAGCGCCTTCGAAGAGGGCAGCCAGCAATTCAGGTCGCCTGCACATGCGTTATTTATATCACGAGCTAAATGCGGGCAATGTGTAAAAATAACAAAGTTAACGTCATTATAAGAAATATGGTACGAATGATTGGAAATTAATTATCTATATCATTTCATTATTATAAAAATGATTTATAGAAAATATAAATTCCTTCAAATAAATGGGATTAAAAAATGTAATCTATTTAAATAAAAATATAATGATAATTGAAAAATAGTTTTGGCTGGGGCTAGATCGTAAAGAAATTATTTTATATTAAGACAATAACCGTTAAGCCAGATCATACTTAGTATCTAATTGATTGAATTGAATATTTTTTCGGTTTGGGGACTAATCTAAGGCTCCTAAATAAATGGAAATACTTCTCCTGGGGTAGAGTTTAATTTTAATTTATTTGGCATTCCAGGTTAAGTGTACTTATTTTATACATAGAATAAAGCTTTGCTATGAGCAACCTTTCACATATTTAATACACGGAGCCCACCCTAGGTTCAGTCATGTATCAGCATAATGGATATTTGATTTAAGATATTTTACTCAAAATCATTATTAAAATTTTTGAGTGAATATCAATTTTTTTAATGAAAAATTTGTTATTATAATAAACAAATTTATGCAAAATTAGTTTTTGCATATTTTTAAATTTAATAAAAAATTTCAGTTTTTAAAAAATAATTAAATAGAAAAAATTATGTATTTATTCCCAGTCAGTGTCATCAAGTATAATTTATATATTTTAAAATGATCATGATATTGGCTAAATGCCCTTTGATGACGATGTCATCTAGAAAAAATCTGAATGAAAGTATAGAGTAGTGCTTTTTAGTCGAGATACTTCAGGGTGCCGCATATAGGCTTATTTGAAAGAATTTTATCAGACATATAAAGTTATTGAAAGGCTACAGTGTAATTAATGTGTAAATAAATAATTTTATTTATCTCTTCGGCTTCTGAGGCCATTTTGGACTTTATTTATTCAAATATATGAAAAAAGATAACCGTATCGATGGCTACCAATGGCTTTTTACAAATTCGCAAGGGAAGATCACTTATCTTAAATTTAGAAAGAAGTATTGCCTATTTGTATTAGGTTGTTGTTGTCAGGTAAAAAAAGGTCGAGAATGCTGGGGTCTCATTAAATATATTGAATTTACATGTAAAAAAAATGATTTTCTAAAAGCAAAATTTTTTTGCCCATTCTTACTTAATTTACTTGTTAAATTGCTCACTATTTTGATTAATATTTTTTTTAAGTTGTAACTTACGACTTGATGATATTTATATTTATATTTTTTTTTTTTTTTTTTAGCACAAGAACATGAACACACTCAACACTCGCACACCCTTCACACCTGGTGTTACAAATGAGAGGGGCTGCCGACGACGGCGACGTGGGTCTTGCAGAAAAGAAAGTCTTCCTGTTGGGGGAATGTGGCCGAGTCGAGGGCAACCAGACGACTCTGCCAGCCGGGATAGCAGTCCAACTTGTAGCCCCCCTTCAGAATCCCCTAGGACCCCTCATTCGGGATCAATTTGGCAGACGGCTAAAACGGGGAACGTGGACACTCCACACTCCTCCGCACTCCGCATCTCGAGTGTCTTCGTAAACATACGATGCTTTCTCTGTGACCATGAAATAAACAAAAATTCCCAACAAATTTATATCCCAATATTCCATTGTTCTAAAGTTTCTTTAATCTTTATAAATATATATTAATAAATTTATTTCTTGAGAAACTTAAAAAAAAGTCAACGATATAGTGTATATATATATATATGTACTATATATGTACTATATATTTTTAGTGTACATCAGAAAGATTTAAAAAGGTTAGTGCAAGTCAGCCCAAAAATAAAAATGTACAATTTTATTTTATTTAAAACATTTCTCTTAAATTACAGAATTTGTTAATACATAATTTTATCGATGAGTCTAGAAAACTTAGTGCTTAATTACTACTATCATAAGACTTAGACTAAGAAATACAAGATTATCCAAAAAATTCTCCCTTCGTATAGATTAAAATTCCTAAAATTTTTATATACTTGTTCATTCCCCTAATTGCACTAATTTTGTTTTAGGAGTTAAAGAAATTTAAGCCTAAATAAATAGTACACATACAAACTAAAAGATTATATTTTTGGGGATCTGGAAACCGAATATAGGAATCAAATTTTGGTTGATTTTGGTTAAGAAATTTTAGAACCAAAGAGCATAACATTATCACTTCAGATCCATCTCCAGTAGACTAGAAAATTTGGGTAAATTATTAAAAATATTTTATGAAAAAAAAATTAAAAATTCCATCTCTGGAAGTTGAATTTTCCCAAAATGAAATTATTGCTCACATTTTTATTATTGTAAATTAATGGAAGGGTCAACAGCATTAAAAAGAGGAAAGTTAAATAAGCTTGCAGAACACAAGTGGAAACATTTATATTTCAAAATTAAAATTTTTTAATAATAATAATTTCTGCAAATGGAAGGTGTTGTGAAGTTCATATACTTTAATATATATAACATAGGGTCAAGTCTTGCCAATGCAGGAGTGGAAATTTCAGGGTAATATTTAAAAATGTTTTTGGGGGGTTGAGGGTAATCAAAGGGATCTTCTAAAATTCCAAGTGACTCAAGCTTATGATCAAAACGATTTAGTGATCAATTTATTTAATAAAAAATCTGTGAATTTATGGTTATTATTTAATTATATAAATAATAATTCAAAGTATCTATGGTCTCAAAGGCGAAAATTTACAATATTTTAATATTATTAAAACATGTCAATTAAAAGTTTATGTGAAAATTAACATTAACATATTCTAACTTCAGAGAATATTGCAAAATTTTAAGTCGGTAAAAAAGGAAATGTCCGAGTAATGAAAATACTATTTTTTTAATTACCTTTTCATTTCTTTTTATCATTTTGCATTTAGTTTTATCTATTTCAATTCCTGGCATCAAAATGAAGATGATAATATTATTCCAATTATATGAAATTCCACAAATAAATGTTTTTTTTTTTTTTGTAAATTTCATTCATTTCTCCACATGAGACATAATGTTTGTAAAAGAAAAATGGAATTCTCTTTGTATCTCCAGAAGAAAATTGCTAAAAAAAATTATTTTAGTAATACTATTTTTAAATTTTTTGATGAGAAAAGGTTTGATTTAGAAAAGTATTTGGCGATTTAAAAAAATCTCAATTGAACCCTCCAAAAATAGACATCTAGAATCCAAATAAACATGTTTCTTAATCCGTTTTAAGCTAGTTAAAATTAATTTTATTTAAATAAAATTATTTTGCAACCATTATATAATTCATCTTCATTGACTTTTTTAAATGGGTCTTATAATTGTATCTTTTTAGACCCTTAATCATTATTTTATATGATTTAAGGACAACTCCAAATCCTTGAAATGGAGAGAAAAGATAAGTTAGCAAAGTATAAGAAGGAATTAAAATGAGAGGTGAGGGGAAGAAAAAAGACCAATTGATGAAGAAGGCGCAAGCCGTTTGTTGATTTCTTTTGTTTGAGCTTTGTCTTACTTCCATTAGAAGACCAAAGAAACCAATGGTATGCTCAACATCTCATCATCATGGTGGCAAGAGTTTAGTGGAAATTATTTGGATAGGATTTTTGCTTGACAGGTTAGGGTTTTATTATATGAAGATTTATTGTTTGTATAAGTATAATTTAGTAATGTAATTGAAACTTTAATGGAAGTGGTTATTTGTGAAGTAATCAGCCTCTAGAACACAATACCTATTAGATGTGCAATTTAGTTAAAATATAGATTGCATATTGGCCTTGAAGAGGTAAAATAATTTACAGGTCATGCTCTAGGGTTCAATTCCCATTTGTACTGTCAACTAACTATACTTGAAAAAACCTGATCTAAGTATTTTACAGCAATCTCTAATTTTTAAGCTCAAGGGTTAGAACCCTTCCTCCCAATGGGTCTTAGACTAGTTATTAGGATATACGAGAAGAACAAAATAAATAATTAATATACATGCAAAAAGAATATTATTTTAATAGATAAGGCAGGTTTAGAAATAAGGCAGCCTTTGAAGGTTCAATAGAAACTCAAAATTGAGACGTTTCGAACAAGGTTTACTATTTCATCTTCAATCTAAATTTGATCGTTATATTAATGCACAAAGATGGTTAGCTTGTATTTGAAAAACCTAAAACAATGTCGCTCGGTCTATATGACTACACTGTTATATATATATTTCTTATAGTTTTTTTTTTTTTTTTTTTTTTTTTTTATTTAAAGACCGCGGCATTCTAAAGCCATTTTGGCAAGTATATCACATAAAAGCTGTCATAAATACAACGATCAAATCGGAGTGAAAATGAACTAGTAAACCTTATTCGAACTGTCTCAATTTTGAGTTTTTATTAAGGATCCAAAGGCTGTCTAATTGCAGAACCTGACTTCTCTTCTATTAAAATTACAACACAGGGACAATATTCAAATTTATAAATAAAATAATGAAAATTATAAAAATTTATAAATAAAATAATTTTATTGTGTAATAATAGAATGAGAACAGTCAGGGGTGATAATATGCCCTTGACCCACCCCTTTTTTTTCGTCACTACTTAAAACAATTTATCACTTAAGTGCAATAATAAATGATCTGTCTATAGCAAATGAACCTATATTTGCTATTTTTGGCTACACCAATCCTTCCGGATCATCATTTTTTCTTCCTGATGTTTATTTAAACATCACATTCCAAACTAAGCATTTGCTAACAAAATTAAAATTAATTTTTTTTAAATATTTTAAATATTTTCAGAATTTAGAGACTAAACTACAAAATATTCTTGGAGCTAAACCAATTTCTTAAAAAAGCCCAGTAGTATTTGTAATTTATCAAAACAATATTAATTCTTTAAATATTAAAGTAAATTCCTGAATATACTAAGTTTTTTCTATGCAAAGGGACTCTGTTTAATTTTTCATTAATCAGGGAAGTATTAGGGTTCATCAGATCCAAAGAGATTGAGAGAAGCTTTATATTAGAAAATAGGAAGATTACATAGATTTTTTGAGATCGAGTTAAAAATTTGAATTTAAAAAAATTGAAAAAAACAGCAAAAAAAAAAAAAATATTACAATCGATTAGCGAGTCTTGATGAGTCCTTGGTGTAAGGACAATTAGCACGAATGTTAGAGATCATGGATCTGACTTCCATGTGGTCCACGGTCTGATCAATCAATATATTTGTCACACTATTTGTTAAAAAACAACGAATGGATCTTTAATTTCTTTTACAGAGAGAAATATTAATAATAAAATAAACAAATATACTGATGAATTTCTCTAGTTAAATATATTAAAAATATTTTTATCATATCTGGACAAAAGGAATAACCAAATAACAAGGTGAAAATTTTAAAATTAAATGTGTTAAGTTGTTATTATAAAAAAAAATTCGAATGTGAAAATTCTTGAGTCGCTTTGCTTTGGAATAGGGTCCTAACTCCTCCCCGCTCCTAAATATCCCCTCCCTCCCTCGTACATAAACATAATATTAAAGTATCGCTTTGTTAATTCATTATTTAATTTAACTTAAGGAGATTATCTGATTGAAGTTGATCTGTGAACCTCCCCTAAACCACCCACAGATTTTTTTTTCATCTGGTTGTGAAGTATTATCAATGAAGGAAGATGTTGAGAGAGAAAATGGAGTCAGGGAACTAAAGGAAGGAGAGAGAGAATCCGCAGAGGACACCAAATATGGAACGGGGGGCGAAACGCGACCCGGCTAGCTAAAATTATAACTCTCTCCTCCTCCTCCTCCTCCTTCTCTAACTCCTCCACTTGGTAACTTGCGTTTCTTCCACTAACTTTTCTTAATATATATATTCGTATATATTTATTTATTTATTTATTTATCTTAAATATTAAAAAAATTATTTCATGTTCTCTTTTGAGAGTTGGATAAGAGGCAAATTTCAATCTCCTACTATGGAAGTATTGAATTTTTTGTCAAACTTTCAAATATGAATTTTAAGAGGCCCTCTGAATTCGAGAGTGATTTTTTTGTTTATAAATTATACACTTTGTTTTCAATCATTTCCAAAATAAAAATTTGGTTGAAGTAGTCATTTTCACTTCCCGAATTTTTAATTTGACGCTATATAGTTTAATAATAAATAAGTCTAATAAATAATAGTAGTAATATATCTAAAATGGTGTTAAATGAGTAGAACAAATATATATCATAAAAAAAGAACAAAAAAATATGTAAAATGTTTGGATTTTAACAAAATTTTAGTGAATACACTCAATTCCGTTATATACGAAAGTTTAGTTCCTCAAAAAAATCATAAAAAAAATTCCTTTAAAAAAATATATTATATCTATTCAACGAGAGGTTCAACGAGATATTAACTTGCCAAAGTTGATAACCTTAAGAGCCAAGGGGTGTGAGTTCGGATATCAGGCAATCCGATGAAAATTTATTTATATCAATTGGATACCAATTTATATAAATAAATATATCTGGATTAAATGAAAATAATAATTTTATCTATGGAAAAATTAAAGAATTCATCTTAAATTAAAAATTTTGTTAGAATATTATAGTTAGGATTATATAATCAGGCCTGCTCAGTACATAAGGGCCAAGTCGAATGAGGCGCTGAGAGGTCGGGGGAGCCGAACGAATTCAAAACGCAAAAGTAAAAAAAAAGACCTACCTAACAAACAAAATTCATTTGTTATACATTCCGCAATTAAATTACTAATGAAATTTTCTAAAATTTGGGTCGATTTATTAAATTCGAAACAACTCGTGTAAAAAGAATTTTTTTCATTCATAATATTTCACAGTCAAGAGAACTCAGTGTAATTTGGAATTTAAAGGATTTAAATTTTTAAGTTTTAAATAAGTCGAAGACGAAAAAAATATATAGATAGGAGGGTATTTCCAAATATATTATTTAATATTTCTCACCTGTACTCAATTTTTGTTTATATATTAAATTTGTGATGCTGTTCCTTTCATGAAGAGAGAATAGCAAAATCATTCCTTTGTGTTTTTACGTTTCATAATAAGAAATCGAAGAAGATGGGTTTGAAGTCATGGAATTGGGCCTTTGAGGGGGCTGCCTAAATATAAGGGAAATTATTAAAATAAATTAGAGTAAAGTATTCAGCTTAGTTCTTGATGTTACTAACTAATAAATAAGAGAGAAAATTTTAAAGATTTTAACTTAAGGAGTCCTTGAATGAAAAAACGCAAATTCTGATTTCTAAGCAACTCTCCAGCGGTTTAAGATATTTTCATTATCTAATTATTGCTTTACTCTCGTCAGTACTCTACTGCCATTACGTCTACGTGAATAACCCTTGAATTGGTGCTAATTTTAATGGTTACATCTATGGGAGTATAGAAAGAGAGAGAGAGAGAGAGCATGAGTTCCTGGAGTGTCTCTTTTTCATTCAAAGAGCATAAAAACATACAATATTAAAAAATGATTAAAATACCCAATGTATAATTAAAATATATATCTTAAAGAATTATTATAAATGTTTAGAACAAATGAACAAGAAAATATCATAGCATTCATGGAACCTATATTTTTTTTTGAGTTGATGAATCACATAAACTTAACTTGTCGCGTTTCAGATTGGCTAATTTTGAAAAACCTTTTAAGAATAAATTATTTTTGGTTTTAACCCAACATCCTCTAAAAATTAATTATCACACTTGTGCATTTTTAGGAAATGAATATAAAATTTGGTTTCAATAGGTGAATTGGGAAAAGTCATCATATATAACATATCGAAATTCCTAGTACAACAAATAACCGAAAAAAATTATAATATGCCATGTATTATAATAATGATTAAAATATTTTTTAGATAATTATAAAAATTCACAATTGGTCTTTGTACTTTTTAGGTATCCAAGCGCCTCTTGGAACAGAGGAAGAGGCTTCAGGATCCAAGAATCAGAATTCCTACCCTGAGCGATAAAAATTTGGTTAAATGATAATGGCTACCAATTAATTTGAATAAATGAGGGCTGACTCAATTTAGCCTCCTATAAAAAAAGACTTAAAAAACAGGGATCCCAAGCAAACTTATAGACCTTGAAAAAGATGGAGACTTGGATCTAAAAATTGAGTTTTCCTCATCTATTTTTTTATGAGTGTTTTACGATATATTTATATTATAATGAAGGCTCACATTTTTAGAAGTCATTTCATTAACTAACAATTTATAAAGTAATTCCAATTGTTTCTTAATTTATGGCATGTATCTTGTCAAATGATGGACTAAAGAAAAATAACCCCCCCCCCCTTTTTTTTAACGAAAAAAGATAGGTTCCAAAGAAACAATGCAGCCTAAATGAAACAGTGTTAAACGAGGTCATCTTAACATGGAAGTGATGAGAATTAAATAGTGAATAAAAAATATTTTGTTTTAATATATTTTAGGGCATATGTCCTTTGGCAAATATATGTCTTAATAAATTAACAATACTTTGTCACTATATATTTCATATATATTAATAGGTAAGAAGGCTTAGATACACAAGAATGATCGAGTAGGTGAAAGGCCTCTCATTCCAAAAAAAAAGTGCACCGGGAATGGGCCTTTGAGCCCGAAACTGGTAATGGGATTTGGTTAATGCCAACAATGCACGAAACACCAGGGGTAACCAACCGGGGAAAGATTTTTTGTTAGGATTTGAGGGTTTTTCCCTCAAAAAAAAAAAATAGGTAAGAGAAAGTAAAAAAGAAATAAAAGATGTCATATAATATTTGGAACTTAAATGAGAAAAAAAGCTTCTGTTGAAGATGTTAATTTAGCTAAAAAAAATAAATATATTTACAAAACAATATCGAACATGTTACATGACATGTTTTACTCAAGGTAAAATCAGCCAATAATGAATAAAAAAAGGCTTTTATGTTCTCTTCTCTTTTCCAAGATCCAAAAACTATAAAAAGGCTTTTTATTGTAGGATCTCCTAGGCAGAATGTTGACACTATCAACACCTCCTTGCAGTCCACTTACACAAACATAATGTAACTTCTAATCATTATAAAATTAATAATAATAATAATTGAACTAAATAATTTTTTGTAAGAAAGTAATAGACAATTGCTTACCTTAATGAATTGGGTTGTCATTTCCAAAATAAATAAAAACTTCTCAAAATTGATTTTAATGTAGGTATATCTGAATGATATTCTAAATATTCAAATCTATGGTTGATATTATTTTCCTAGAATTAAATAAATTTATATAAGATAAATTAATTAATTTTTAATTTCCTTTTCTTGTCTCTTGGGGCAGGTATAGTCCTTGCTTTATGCCAGTAGTTCGCTTTGCATCACGACTAAAATTTATTTACATTATATTGGGTACCAATTAATATAAACAAATTTCTTTGATTCCTAGAATCAAATAAATTCATATTATATAAATAATTTTTTTTAATAAAAGTACTTTTATAGAAATATTAATAAGGAATTGAAAATACTTAGCATTTCTCGAAAGAGGGCCCTAAAACTGAATGGAAGTATTTGCTTAAACAAATTCAGTGGTCAAAAAAGTGTGGGAACTAAATAAAGTTGGTGCAGCTCCTATGAATTGTCATTCAGGAAAAAAAGAAATTCTGCTCTTTCCTGAATAGAATCCTCTGTCTAAGTCATATAAGGCTTTAAATACTGGTATTGTTTAAAAAATTTATAAACTTCTAAATATTTTATCCGAACTAAACAAAAAAGTAAAAAATTATCTTACTATATTTTATATTATTTCAATAAAAGTCCCTTTATTTTAATAATATAATATAAAATAGAGAAATGAAAAGAAAAGAAAATAAACAAATAAATAACGAACCATTTCTTGAATGTTCCAATGGAAATTAATGAATTTGTTACCATGTAGACTTAATTGACAGCCGTCTTAATTGAATCAGCAAATTTTCCTCTATGTACTAATTATTGTTTTATTTTAATTTATTTAACCTGTGTAATGAAAGATTTTGGAAACTGGAATAGCCTCTTATTTTATTATTTTACCTCTCTCATCACGTGATTAAACGCGAGATGCTTTCTCTCTCTTACTCATTATCATGTTTTCTCACTCTTTCTCTTCTACGTCTCGACAATTAAAATAACGTTCATTTGAAATTTTTTAACTCAATGTCTGACAGCTAAAAGGCCGGAATAATATTTTTTTTGATTTATGAAAAGTAAATTGATAGAAAATAAAACTTCGCCCAATAAAAAAAATAAATATTTTTTTTTTAATATAGATGCAAAATATAATTTTTATAATATTTTAAATAAATAAAATATAAAGAAATTAATAATAATATTAAATCTATCATAAAGGAATTTAAAGAATAGGCTAAAAAAGTAATATAAAATACTTTATTTCTTTATAAAATCACCAATCTAAGTTAACTATTACTTTAAAATTGTTTATGATATTCAATTTCAATAAAGATATGAGAAAACAAATGGATTGCATTAATAATCAGGGAAATAATAAACAAAAGGTCACCTTATATAACAATTTAATTTATTAATAGTTTCATGTGACCTTGAGGGGAGAGAGAGTCCTTTTGTCGGAAAGAAGGACGAGAGATAAAAATAGCAAAGTGTGCGAGGTGGAAAGGATTGTTGAGATTTTAAAAAAAATATCCCTATCAAGAAATATTTCACAAAAGGCTAATAAGAAATGATATATTATTACATCATTTCAATGCAAAATTTCTCGTAGATTAAGAATCCGATTTCAAAATCTTGAATAGTTTTTGATCTATTAATATTAATAATATCATAAAAATATTACATTTTAAATTAAAAAACTTGTAGATATATTCGGTATATGTATTTGATGCAGAATTTTATGTGGATTACGAATCAATAATTTCCATTTTTCTATCTTAATTACTTTTTGAGCAATTAAATAGAAACCATAAAAAATTTTAAAGCCTAGTTATCATTAACCAAACTTTTATGATATATAATACATCTGTTCATTTTACTAGAATTTTATGCTGATTAAGAAATACTATTCACTATTTTTATATCTTTTATAGTTTTTTAATAATGTCCACCTGTCAAAAGATCGTTAAAAATTGACTTTTATTTAATTTACTATATTTTATGACCAACAGGAATGTTCTAGTTAGATTATTTAATTTTCCTCTAAATTCAACCACTATCAAACACTAAATATGTTTATTTAATAAAAAAAAAAAAAAAAAAAAAAAAACAGT
>JAAAKE020103697.1:0-17909 GCA_010014785.2 Anisolabis maritima
AAAATAAAAATATTATTTTTTTTTTTTTTATTTTTAAAAAAAAAAAAAAAAAAAAAAAAAAAAAAAAATACATCATTAAAAAATACTAGTACTGATTTTCCGATTTTATTCAAAAGTTTTGAAGTGCATAGCTTAAATATAAAATTTTAGGCTGGAAGGGCTTTTCCTTTTTGAGAAACCTTATTCACACACACCCAGGCAGACAAACCATTTTGAGAGACATCTTTTTAGACTTAGGAGAGCTAAAAATGTGTATTTCCGTTGAAAACTCAACATAGATTGTTTGCAGTTGCAATACTTTTTTTTTACTATATATTACATATAGAGGTAAGAGAAAGTAATAAACAGATTTTTTTAAAACAAGAAAAAGTTTTGCGGCGTGCTTTAATTCACGTGATATTTTATTAAATAAGTGAATAGAGTGTTCTCAAAAATCTAATAAAATTTTCATAGAAAAAAATTTGGTTTGATAAAGAAATTATGATTTTAAAAACAGAAATTAAAATATTTAATTCTTTATTTCGCAACCTATTTTTTCTGGTTTCCATAAATCGGGATCTTCATGGAAAATACTTATAGAGAAAGTAAGGCCCGTCGCTTAGCCTAAAGCTTGTTTTTCTTTTGATTTTCGTTTCTAAAGCAGCCCCATTATTATCTTTTTCAGGTCTTCTGACGGGCCAGTATTATCTTATTTAGGTGAGGTTAGATAGCTGAGGATTTATATGTAATAAGAGTAAAGATGAAAGACCGTGGCAGCTAGTTTTATTTCTTTTATTTAAAAAACCCAGAGCGACGTTTCGATCAGCTATCTGAGCATCTTCTTCTGAATGACTTTGACTTGGCGCTGGTTCACACATAAAATAGGCATATAAACTAGGACTGGATAATGCCCATTAATAAAATCAGAGGGAATTTTTTTGACAAATTCCTGACCTTGAAGAAGGTTGCATAGCTGACTGAAACGTTGCTCTGCTTTTTTTTATAAAAGAAATAAAACTAGCTGCTACGCTCTACTCTACCCTTCCTACATATTATTTTATTGTCACATATAAATGACATCTAAATTTTGAACCGTTCCTACATTTCTCTATTAATGAAAAAAAAAAGGAGGAAAATAGAAAATTCAAATTTTTAAAATTTTTTTATTTTATTTTTATTCTAAATTTTTAAAGTTAAATTAAATGAAGGAACAAATATTTGGTGGGAGAGGCAAGAAAGCTTGGACCGGCTCGATATAAATGTATGTTTAATGACTTATCTGCCCCTCCCTTTTGCATATATATATGTACATATATATAATTTATAAAAAGTATTCCCTTTTTTTTCTCTAATTCATCTCAGTCATTTTAGTTAAAGCGCAATTTTATCACTTCTTTATTCTCTGATTCAAGTTGGAACTTGTCCTGCCGCCCCAAGACCAAACTCAACGCGCCGGGGCTCAGCTCGTTTGTCCTCAGTCAGCCTTGTGAAGGTCTCCTCATCATATCGTTTCTGCACGTCTCTTCAGCATTTCCCGCCTAAAACTAGCTGTTTTTGTAAGTACATCCACAATTTATAGTTACACTTATTTTAAATTTAATATACATTTAGATATAAAAATATTTAGGTAAAATAATAAACTTATTTTAAATGATGAACTCATAAATAAGATTTTCATTATATAGGTTATTTTATTTTTTAAATATTTTAATCTTTATTAGACTAGATTATTTATTTTTTACTCAAAAAATACATATAAGATTTATTTTAATTCTAAGTTAGGTTTTTGAACAAAAATCAGCTTTTTTTTTATTACTATTTAATATCCTGGCCGACATTTCGGTTTTTGTGTGTTCCATCTTCAAATTTTAAGGGCCATTAATATTCGCTGTCACCCTTTGATAAAGCTGAAAATAAATAAATGAAAATGCATCCGATACCCAGAGGTTAGCAGTGATTATAATATATAAAAGAAATAATCTCAACTGCATTACCAATCATTTATTTTTAGCTTTGTCAACTTTTATTGTTTTCTATTCTCTATCTTCTAATTATAAAGTAAAGACTATACTATATTTATTATGATACTTATAATTAGATCCCGAGACGTCTTATATATGAAATTTATTTATCCGATTTTTATTTATCATACATCATGAATGCTTTCTTATTCAATCATATCTATACATATGAAATATACAATTCATTAAACATTCTTCATTTTGTTATTTAGTAGATGCAGAGCTCATTAAATTTACTTAGGTGTGAGTTAAGTTCTTTTTGATTTGTCTTTTTCGTTCTATCTTGCAAATTATTTTCAATAGGAAAACATCTAACGATTTTATGGAAATAATTTTCCCAAATGAATGAGATACCTTGGGTTGCATAAATTCATTTCTATTTGATTCCTGGACGGTAGGCAACCCAAATACCAATTCACTAATGGTTTTACGAGCTTCTTTAAATCGGATCATTCATGCTCTATTGTTAATTTTTAGAGAGTTTTAACAAATGCGCTAGAAGAGCTCTGGAGTTACTAAAATCCATTAGTGAATTAGTCATTAGGGTTATCTACCGTCCAGAAAACAAACAAACGAATTTATTTAAAAAAAAAAAACGCACTTTGGAACTAGTTCTAGGACAATAATGAAAGCACACAATAGTGACTTTAATTAAGTAACAATACTAAAAATTTTTAGTATTTACTCACTCTATTGCAAAAATGACAAAGCAAATAAAAACAGACACGATTTTTTATTTGATTTTATTTCTCGATAATCTATCTTATAATGTGACCTAAATAAAAGACAGATAGACAGACAGGCTCGAGCAGAAAACATCGAAGGTGTATTTATTATTTGTTTCATAAATCAGCCAAAATGTCTGTCTGTTGGTGAGGTGCCTTCAGGTGTGGTCCCCGGTGAGAGTCCCAGGCTGTCATGTCCAAAATGTCCTTTGTCACTTTTATTACCTGTTTTACATGATATACACCTGTTCCCCAGGGGTAATTAAGAAGTTAGTGCAGAGAATTGGAAATCATGATTTATTGTTTTTCTCTGTAGTGAATTATTTTTTAGTTTCTTTATTATAACTATTTTTTTAAAACAAAAATAAATCCATAAATACTTTTTTTAATTATAAAAAAAGTTTTATTTATGGTATAGAAAATAAAAAACAATTTTCTTTGGAAAAAAGTGAGAAGCTTCCCTCCTATTCTGATCGTATGCCCTAAACGTATGCCCTACTGCCAATGATTGTCAGAAAATATTCTCCCGAGGTTCACTCTTTTTTCTCTTTTTAAATTAACTCAACTTAAAGCCTGTTTTTTTTTCACTTGGATGGTTTTTTTACCGAGAAATTTCGTTAAAAAAAATCTCTTATTTTATGTAGAAATTCAATTATCCGGACTTATTGGAACCTGGAGTCGACCGGATAATCAAATATTTACAAATTGGAAAAAAATTAAAAAACTGGATTCCTTGCGATAATTGAGAGATATTATATTTTAATTCAATTTAAATAATAAAAATAAACATTCCAAGTAGTGTATTTGTCAAAAATTAATATTTTAACTTTGTGTTTGGATTTAAATCATAGGTAAAGTGTAGGGGAGGGGGTGGGGGTGGGAGGAGGCTCCTCCAGTTGTCAAAATTGCATAAGCATATTCTGATATTCTTGGAACGAGAGTGTTCCCAAACTATCAACAGAGATCGTGGTCCGATCCCATCTTTGAGGCACATGCTGCCGCTACGAACGCGATCACATGCATTCAGTGGGAAGGGTTGTATTAGCTGCCATGAGTCTCCAGATATTGGATCGGTGCTCGAACGGTCGGTTCGTTGGTGGTGTAAAAAAAGCCTTTTCCTATTAAATAAATTTCAATAAAAATAAAAAATAAAATAAAATAATTAGTATCAATTTCTTGTTAATGTAATACTTTCTCTCGTCGGTTTGTTATATATTATGCTAGGCTATGTATTGATTTCATAATCCCTTCAAAAGAAATATACTTATTATCTAGTTAGAAGTTCAATAATAGATAAATATTATTAATTTCTTTGCAAAATAGACGAAATTCATTTTTGGCATTTATTGCTCATCGTTCTTATTGCAACGATTTTAAGCTCAATAAAATGTTATCTAATCATGTCTATTCTAGCTCTCCTTATAAATCTTAGAAGCCTTCTGATTAGGAAATTTAGTTGATTGATAGCTTAAATAACTCATTCTTGATAGAAGATATTTCAACTTGAAGCTTTCCAATCGGTTTAACTTGAAACGAAACCAAATGCAATTTTGAATTTTATTCTTACGTTCACTAAAGTGAAATATCTATCCATTTTTAGATCTATTTAGATTAGGAACGATTTCTAAACTTATTTATTATTTGATAACAAAATTAACCTTACTTGCCGATCAATATATTTATAATTATCAAAGCGACACCTAAATCAAAAGATATTGGATAGATAAAGAATAGTAATATTAAATAATGTAAAAGAATTTACTGCACAAAAATTATTCTTTATATATATATATACTAAATATTTTCATTAAAGAATTTCAATATTCCAAAATAATTGAAATGTTATATGCCGAACAAAAGCAATAAATATTCTCTCAAGCTATGAAATTTGTTTCTTAATAACAATTTGCAATTTGCAATGGAAATTAGCATTGTTTTAGCTTTGGGAGAGAGAAAGAGAGAGAGAGAGCAATTTCACTACTACTTGGGGAGAAAAGACATAAATCACTTTTTATGTGATTTTCATGAATTCAAATCCAAGGAATGCACATTGATTATTATGCTTTGTATTAATGTATTATAAAATGTATAAAATGAATTTCTACTATTAACTATATATATATATATACTCTTTGGCTAGTAACTAGCCAACTTTGACATTTATGAAATACTTTCTCGGTTTTATTACGGAATGGTAAATTATTTTTGTTTACAATGTGAATGAGCTAATATGTAGCGGAATTTTTAATTTCGAGTATTATATTCAAATTTATTCTTTATTTTCACTTTCTAAAAAAACATGGTCGCCTTTAAGCTTGCGCCTTTTTAGTTTGTGTTAATAATAATGATAACTTCCGTAATATCAATGAATTAGAGAAGACATTATTTTTCCAAAGATATTTTTTTTATATTTTCTGCATCTGAAGCCATTACTTTATTCTAAATTTATAATATAATCGATGATTTTAATAGAGTAGGCAGGTTCAGTTGAATAGAAGCCTGCTCCTTTCTCCATTGTAACAACAGCTACCTTACTATTTCATATCAAATTTATTTATACCAATTGGTTTGAAAAAATTTTTATTCAACAAGTTGGGGACACCCCTTTTTAAGGTTCTTTTGTTTAAATGATCACATCCCTTGAAAAAGTTAGAATCTAAGGTCCATTTTCAAAAACACCTATGAAAAATCTAAGGAGGAATTCACTTTTTTATTTAGAATGATAAAAGTCTTTCCTGACTAAGACCTAAATGAGCTCTTAGAATGGGCTACTTAAGAAAAATTTTAATTTAAGGAATTCAATATAAAATGCATAATAAATTTCTCCTTAAGTTGAGATTTTTCTTAGAACGACTGAAAAAGGACCTAAGACTCCTTAGAAATTTCTTAACTTAAAGAGAATTTTACTATGCATTTTTTTAAAATAAATTTAAAAAACTATATTTGAAAAAGATTTTAAAGGTGAATGCATATATTTAGTATTAAATTTTTTTAATTTTCTCAAGTCCTCAATTATTTATTATTTAGTTATCGTTTATTTTCGTTAAAATGGTTACTTTTTATAACCCATAATCAAAATTTTTGCTATTTTTACTTTTTTCAAATATATATTATAAATTCCTGCCCCATCCCTCCCCAAAAAATATTAGTGGATACGTGCTTGCAATATAGAATATAGAATAATTCACAAATTTATCATGAAACAGCCCATTTGATAAAAATTTGTTTCTCCATAGCAACATTTTTATTTTCCCCTTTGAACGTGATAAAATTTTAGAATACATTTTCCTTACTTTGAATAAATTCGAGTCATTAAGAGTCTTTGACATTTATCTTCATGTGTTGACAAATAAAGCACTTGCATATTGAGAAAGAAGAGAGAGAGAGAGGGAGAGGGAGATTTTTCAAATCTCTTTGAGCCATTGATTTGTATCCTGGATGTCACCCTTTGAATTAATTATCCTATGACACCTGAATTAAAAAAATGGTTGACTCATATGTAGACAGCTTGGAGACTTGTAATCTCACCATTTATTCGGACATCGATCTCTGTCAGCCATTTTGACAAGAACGAAATGTCGGTCAGAGATCTTCACTCAGACGGAAGCTTGAATGAGTGAGAAGGTGAATTATCGCCACCAAAAATTTGTGGGACAATCTTGACTTGGAAAGCTTTGACCAGGCGAGAAAGATGACGTTGAAATATGCACAGGCAATTCATTTTCATTTTCAAATCCCTTCGACCTCTTCAACGACCCATAGCATTATACAAAAAGAAAAATTAAGACATATTTAAATGTCTTATATTATGCTAATCGATAGAAATTGAGATAATCTTTTTGATTGGCGGAATAAAGAAATTCAAATTCAAAATTAATATAAAATAATGTAAAACTCTTTTGATAAATAAATCGGACTTTCTCCAAAATTTTTTTTCTAAAATCATACTATTTACCAGAAGAAAGTTTGTATTGGTATAAACGACCAATAATTGATTCTTGGCCATTGGTCATTTTTAAATTTTGTTTGGATTTTTAAAAACTTCCTTGTTGGAGTAAAATTTGTTTCAAGGATTGTATTAAAAGGAAAAAGATCAGAACTTTTGAGATTTGTTAATTTATTTATTAAATTAAAATTAAAATAAATAAATAATATCGTTAAATCTAATGTAAATCTAGATCTGATCCTGTATGTCTGCACAATATTTTAAGAGAGTGTTTGCATAACATTTATTTATTATTCATTGTTCCATGATAATGAATTTTATAATGGACCACTTGTCCTGATAATGAGCATGATCTGTGTTCGAAACGTCAATATTTTAAGAGAAAGCTATTTTTGATTTTCTCCCTTTGGTTGCTACAGCAACCCACTTCCATTGGAGTTAAAGTCAACCTCTTTATCCTTAGGCGTCCTTTTGGAGGAGAAGATAGGGTGCATAAATTCTTTCGCTTTTGTTTGCCTGGAAGGTGGGCAGCCCAAACGACCAACTCCCTAATGGGCTTTTCAGTTCTCTCGAGCTGCTCGGTTGTTAATTTCTAGGAAGATTTAACAAATTGCTCATGCTTTACTTACGTTATATATATATAGTCGAAAAATTAATTTTTAGGCTAGGCATTGAGAGTGAATTGAGTTTGCATTCTGTTAAAAAAACTGTTTCCTAATGCACAGAGACTAAAACATCGGCAAATTTTGAAAAAATAAATAAAAAAGGATTGCATTCATCCTAAAAGTTTTTCTTTAATAATATTTCTTTAAAATATTAATATATTAAATAATTTTTATTTACTCTAATAATATAGATGAAAAATAAAACTGTCCGATTGAACGAAACGAACGACTTCTCTCTCTCTCTCTCGCTTTTGCCCTAAAGGCAACGGTGGCTTCTGCAAAGGGCCAGCGGACATATTAATGCCCAAGCACAAAGGCCGGGGGTCCCATTGAAATATAAGAGTCATATTACGCCAGAGATATATATACAGAAAGGGTGAGTTTGGGGGGGGAGCAGTCTGATGTATGGGGCCCCCGAGGGCAGCAGCCACTCGCCCGACAAATGGACGACGGATTTTTTTTATTTTTTTTTTGCGCGTGTGTGTATATATTCCGGGGGTCCAGGGGGGTCCAGAAGTGTGGACGGGGAGGAGGGGGGTGGAGGCACCGGATGTCGGTGTACGAACGACCGGAACGACCTCATCCAGCCCTCGTCGTCGTCTCTCGAGATGGACTTCCGGTTCCGGCCACCGCGGCGGCGGCAGCTATCCGTTCTATCCGCTATCCGCCTATATATGGCGGCGACGGTCCCCCCCCCCAGTGGGGGGTCAACGGGTCAAATGCCGTGGAATCCATGCTAATACAAAAACCCTAGAAATATTTATTTGCCAGAGAAATATAGATATATTTGCTTTTTCTCCTCAATATAACAAGTTGATGATGATGATGAAAAACAGTCCAAGAATATAAACAAATTTTTTATTCGCGAAGGGATTTTTTACTTTCAGAAGTATAATATAATCTTCTAAAGAAATAGTGCTATTTTATATTTTAAAATATCGGTATATTAATAATTAGGAAAGCAATCAATAAATCTTTATTCTCTTCTTAAGTCTTTTTTCGCATCTGAGGCCATTTAGATGTGTCCTTATTTATTTATATTCATTGATAGCCAATATAATATAAATAAATTTTTGTCAGGACAGGAAGCGAATCTCTGATCTCTGGTACGTGAGACATCTTTATTCTTTAGGTTATTGATTTTTTTAAATTAATCTTTTTTGGGGGGTCCAGTTGGAATCGAACCCAGGTCTCTCACATTTACAAGTGGTTTGCTGATGTGCGGCCGCTCGGAAAGCGAAACGCCCAGATTATATTTTATTTGATTTTCTTTTCCAAATGAATATTTTACCTCATACTGGACTCAATTCTCCTCCCATAGAAAAATTACAAACGCGGTTGAGGGGTTTCCTTAGTGCAGGCTCCTCAGCCGGTTCTAGTCCCGAGTTCCGCATCCCTCTACGAAAATTTATTATTAATCTGATGGGGCTTCACATCTTCAAATTCGTGTTTGTCGGCATTTTGTGCGCCTACTCGTTTTTTTCGTTCGTAGGCAGGGTAAAAGGGGACCGCGTCAGTCATATAATTAACCTCTGGAGAGCCGCAGAGCCACCGGGCAATAAATCCAGCCCCAAGAGAAATGCTCTAAATAAACTAAATGCCCGAATCTACGAGCCTCAAATCCCCCATAGGGTGATAAATAGCTATTGTTCTCCATTCTAAAAGAAAGTGTATTTAAGGCCAATTTATACATATTTTTCAAGAATTTGATTCATTCAAGAAAAAAATATTTCGGAAAAGGATAAGGAACGTGAATTTAAAGAAAATTTTGGGAAAATTTTAATGGAATCTTCAAACATTAAATTTAAAAAAATTGTTTTTGGCATTTGAGGGCATTAACTTATATTTTTTTTTACGATACACTTAGCCATAGCCATATATATTTTTTAAATTCATTTGGCATATGACAAATACATTTTCATCGGACTACCTGGGATCCAAACCCACATAGCTTGCCTTTCAAGAATATCAATATTGTCATGAGAGCCACAGGATGGCCCACTATAAATTTTTATATTTCAATCCGTATAGTTTGTTATTAAATGAATGAGAAAAAATTTAATTATTATGAATGCCAGCACCAGGATCGTTGAAGTCATCGAGGCCAACAAATGCCGATAACAAAAGTGTGGAAATTAATTCGTGATGATGGAATTTTTTAATAGAATAAATTCACAATATTCTTAGAGGACAAAACAGGAAACAAATTAAAATATTTTTTGGTGAAAATGGTGTCAACCTTCTGGTCTCGACCGCCTCTGCCGCAGGTTTTGGACTGAATAAGGCCCTTCACATATTTTTGGCAAAATATATTTTAATTTATTTTCAGTCAATTTTGTCGTCTTGGAATATTTATTATGAATTTATTCCACAGCGTTTCAATTAAAAAAATTTCACCATCGACATTTTCAATAAATCCAAGCAGATTGCACTTATTTAATACAATTTCAAGATTTTCTAGATTATAAGTTATAAGGAATTGAATAATGTATAAGAACAGTCGCGTGAATTTGCCACCAGTTAGAGTTACCTGTTAAGACTGGCATTTCTTTTCCTTTTTCTCTCTCTCTCACAATTGCCAGTCTTTTTCCTTTTTCATTTGGCATGAGAAAATATTCTTAAACTTTAATTTTTAATGTTCACTTTCAAATCAAATAAATTTTCACCCTAATTTTTAAAATTTAATATCTTAGCAGTCAGTTCACAAATAAAAATTCTATTATTATTATTTATCGATCTCAAGAAATAGGACCGTGTTTGAAAAATATAATCAAATGGTAAATACTTTACAAATACTTGGCCGTTTTTTATTCTACCCATATCATAAAATAAATTTGAAAATAATAATATTATCAAAGAAATGCAAATATATGATTTTAAAATAAAATTTCATTAGTTGTTTACTGAAAATAAAAATTTTATATGGATATTACATTAGGACCTAAATTAAGAGAACATCTTAAAAAAACAGGAGTGTCTAATTGCGAGAGAAGGAAAGACAGGTATGGGGGGGGGGAAGGCTCAGAGATTATAGAAGACACCATAGTCGGCATAGAGGAAGAAGAGGCTTTTCTGGATGTATAAAGTAGAGAATTAGAGAGAGAGAGAGAGTTTGGAGACCTCCATCCACTCTGCCATGTTAATTATTCCTCACATAGCACCGACATCCAAATTAAATTTATATAGCTTTAGCAGGAGTGCTATAACTCGCCGGCTCTCATAAAATTTTATTAATATAAACAGACGTAAATGTAATTTTTGAATTTTCATCCCGTTTTTTTTTCTTTTTAATCTAGGGAGCTAAATAGTAGCATTAGCTGCTAATAAATTCCCGAATAATCCCATCTGGAGAGATATTTTTTTATTTTTTTAATAGCCTATAGTCAGATTATATAAAATTCTAAATTATGATTCAAATAAAGTAATGAGAATATATATTTAATAATATATAATCGATGCGAGCGAAGGGATTAAAAGAATCGTTGAAGCGAGTCCAACATTTTGATTAAGCTGTGATTTATAAAATTGGAATTCCGCTTTTCGCAGCGGAAATGCTGATACTCACTAATTAAAGGTAAAATATTTAATTCTAGAGGCTTATCATTAGTATTGGCGTCAATGTGTTCATATAAAAATAAATTATTAATTGAAATGGTTCATGGTTATATTAATTTTTTTCCTTTTTTTTTTATTCATTCGACTAATTTCGAAATTATTTAATAAGCTCAATGAGCTGGAAATAAAATATCTAAAAAACATTCTAAATATTAATAAATTGAAAATTTATCATACTTTTAATCTGGGCAAAAATACGTGTTTATTTTTTAATGAACCATTTGGTCCTTCGGCAAGAAGCCGTATAGAACATTAACAATAAATTGTATGAAAATGTTTGATGTAACCCGTCCATATTTATTTAAATTAATTGGCAGTCAATTTTATTGCTCAAGTTCAAATAAGAGCCTTGACACTATTTCAAGGGGCAGGAGTAGTATTATTGTAGATTCAATATTGGACAGGGCAGGCGTTAGCCAATGAATCGACTTTGGAGACTATTCTATCATCAAACAATTCTCCTAATTATTTATATATATGCACTCTCAGTCGGATATGTATGTTATCCATTAGCCCCCATATCCATTTATTTTAAATTGTCTTTTAATTGGAATAAAACCTTGTCATATTTTATGGGATCGTGAGCCGAGATAGACGACATGTTGATGTGGTCTTTGCAAAATCAACTCTATAAGAATTTTTTATTAACTTTAAAAATTATCAATTTTTAAAAAACAGTCAGAAGCTAAGCTAGCATTTATTTCATTCCCCTTCCCTCTCCCACCCGCCCCGCAATGGGATAAGGCCAAGACAGAAGGAGTATCAATTATTAAAGTAAAAGCGAACCGCTCATGCGCATAATGTATTAAATATTGATATTATAAGCATATAAAAGAGCTTGCTATTTTTAAGATCCTTCATCTTCTTTTTAGTTCCGTGTTGTTAAAAATCTCTTATTTCTTCCTCGAAATATTAAATTTGAAATTCGTCGAAATAAATCACAATATCTTTATTCATTTTTATGTTTTAAGATATCAACTTTTTTATTTTTGACAAACAAATTGACACCATTATTATCGAAAAAAGATCGGCAAATCTTCTTCTTGCATTGAAAGATATCCATTTCGATTTTCGCAACAACTAACTAAGTGGGCCCAATGCGGGTGGTATCCATCTCAAAAAGCATTCCTATGGCGGCCTCCCGATAAAGAAAGATCCTTGTTTGGGGGTGTCGGGAGGTCGTGGGATCGACCCTTGGATGATGACTCGGCAGCCACAAGTCGCCGAATGATGTCTTGATATCGTCGGCTCTATTCTATTCTTTAAAATCACTTTCTCCTTTTAATAGTGATCTATTTAAATCAGAAATTTGTTAATCATTGATTTAAATAGCCTAAATTTATCCCTTCATAATTATTGCGAAATACTCCATAAGCTGAGAGAAATTTTTATTCATTTGATTTGATAAATTCTGATAATAATACTTACCAAGCCATCACAAAGGGGTAAAAAGAGCGCATTTTTGCGGGTCGAATATAATCGACCGAAATGTTTAAAATGAATAAACATTTAATTTTTAACATTGTATTTGATTAGGATTTATTAAGTTTAATAAATAAAAGCTGAAAAACATAGAAATAAGTTTTTGATTGAGATACCATAGGGTTAGTAAACTTTTGTTTGGTAGAAGGTAGGCAACCCAAACGACCAATTTCTTAATGAAATTTTTAATTATTTGCTCCTAAGATTCTCTAAAACACCACGCATCTTTGTTAAGGAAATTTATCAATTAAGCAATGGATGTGACGACGATGTCTTAATTAAAAAAAAAAAAAAAACATTAAGAGAATGGCCATTTGGGTTGCCTACCTGCCAGTAATAAAAAACGACGTAATTTATGTATTCAATGTTTGTTTACAATTTAAAAAAATTGAAATTTCTTGAGTGAAATAGTTGGCTATAAATCAACTAATTTAAAACTAAATTTTTTGAACTTTGAAATTTTTTTTTCTTATTTAAAAATATTATATTGTTTTTCCAGAAGATATCTTGGAAAAATAATATATCTCTTAAAAATTTCCTTTAAAAGAAGTTCCAAAAAATAGTTCTTAGCAAAGGCGGAACTTTTCACACTCTCAGAGAGAGAGAGAGAGAGAGGGAGAGAGAGATCTGTCAAAATGAATCTCAGCCAAAGATCAGCATCTTCGCATCTCGATTGGATCGTGCTGTTAGCAGGATAATTGTTCCTTGTGTGCCTTTGCTCTCGGGTCCGATACACCGCCAAGGAAGAGAGGAGAGGAGAGACTCCAACTTCCCGAGTCATGATTGGACAAATTCCAAAGAAATGATGAACATGTCACAGGGTAACTTTGAATTTTAGGCGTTTCTCTCTTTCTCTTCCTCAAGTCAGTACTTTTAATTGATATAAAGAGAAACGAAGTAAAATTTTTTTGAAAATCATGAGAACAAATCTTGATTAATAAACAATATGGAACAACTTTTCATAGCAATTTGTTCAGCTTTAGGTGAAAATTTTACTAATTTTGAGAGAGGCTTTTATTTAAGAAAACGACCCGATATCCGATCCACAATAAAGCACTCTATTAGGACATTACACACTGGTTTTATTGGTTCGGAAGTTCTGGTATTTACATTTATTATTGGTAGTAATTCTATCGGATATTTTACTTGTTTTAAAGATAAAATAAAAACAATTACAATAATTTTTATAGTTTCCAATTTAATTTGACTCGATGTTTTAAAGCGAATAAAATATAATTTACGATTTTTCCGGTGAGATAGTTTTATCTAATCAAATAGCGTATTACATATCAGGTGCTTTGACCCGATTCAAACCTACCTGTCAGAAAGATTTCTTGATTTCTTCAAATTCCACTATAGCTTCGGTTCCAACCCAAATAGACAAACATTTCAGTTGAAGAAGAATGTGTGATAGACGAAATCAATTTGCAAAAAATTTTATAATCATTAATAAGTGCCATCTCCCCGGCCCCCCCCCCACCAAACTTTTAGTTCAAATCTAACTAAAGAATTTTCCAATGCTTTGCCTAGAAGTTTAATGTTCAATAAATAGGAATAAATGACGTTAAAATTTCTTTTAGACTGGAGTTCATCAAATTGAAATATTTAAATAGCTTAAATATGAAATTTCATAAAAATCTCTTCCATCGAATTTTTCTCTACCATGTCAATATTCTTTGAGAAGGTCCAAATTAATTTATTTTAATTTCCGTCTCAAGGAGGTTTTGACCTCACTAGCTTCATCTAATACCCGCCTATTTTAAAACGCTTTTGTTTAGCTTATTTTGTCTGTCTCTCTAGACAGAATCTTCTAACCTATTTTCAAAACACTTCCCTTCTAAGCTAGAGATCTGAAATTTTAGATATAATCTCATTTCTGACGAGAACGAGGTAAAAATCGACTCACAGGAATATTTCATTTGAAGTTCAAACATGAAAAATCAAAATATTTACATACAAAATTCTTCTATTTATAATTGTGAACAAGTTTTTTTTAGAAATATTTTTTGTATCTCTTTCAAAAGGAAAATAAAATTCATAAATCAGAATTTTGATTGCAACTTGGGAAGCTCTGAGAAATTTTGTTTCAAGTTTTCAAAAAATAAATATATAGGAAAAGTATAAAATAAAAAAAAACAAAAACGCTTTTATTTAAAATGCAAAGAGGAAAATAACTTTTTTTATAAAATCGTGAGCGCTTATCAAAATTTAAAATATAATATAATGGAAAATTAAATCCACGCCCCCGCTTTTATAAAAAATTATTTTCCTCTTTTTAGTGCATTTTAAATAAAAGCGTTTTTTTTTCTTTAATTTGATTTCACATGCAAATCAAAGTGAGAAAAATAACAAAGTTACATTTATAGTCGATAGTTGACTTTGAACTTTATGAACCTAAAGTAACTACTTGGAAAGAAATAAAAAAGTTGGTTCTACTAATAGATATGATAATTACACGATTCCATTAGCTGTCTCTCATTTATTACTAATTATCAGTTCCAGTATGACACATGGAGGAAGGCGAGAGAGAGAGAGAGAGAGAGAGAGAAATTTCTACACGCTCACATAAATTAAAAAAACCCTTTGACATAGGTAGTCTACCATTCAATAATCATTTCCCCCTCCCTCTAACCCCGAAATTGATTCGTCGACATGGTCTTTCCTTTTAGACGAATATCTTCGTCTTAAAAAGGTCTCAAGTGACAAGTCCAGTCAGAATTTGGAGAGAGAGGGGGGGGGGGAATCATTTGAATAGCGGCACGAGTCATGCTTCACGGTCCTGAGGGGCCCCCTGTTAAAGAAAAAAAGAAGAGGGGGGGGCTCTCGATTACATGCCAGTCCAAGTGAGACGTCTTTAGCCATGGGGTCACCTGCAAGCCCCATGGGGTCATCTCTCTTCTCTTAAGACATCACTCACGGCCAATTAGCTTGGTCGTGGCTTCATAATGGTCCCGTTCTTTACTTAGCCTTTAGAGTGTAGTGTGGTGCAATCACATCAAATCACATCACCATCTAACAAGGAGATTTTCAATCAAAAATATTTAAGCAACAATATTAAAAGGATGCACATTATTTTTTCTCTCGAGGAAGAAAAGTATTATTGTTTTATAATACAATTGTAATTCGGCCTGTGTTACCACAAAAATACTTTTTTTTTTTTATTTATTTTATTTATACTTTTTACGGCTGCAGAGTTTCCAATTTACATATCCATATAATTTATAGTAATTTTAATAACCAAATATCGACAGCTTCCGGCGGACATTCAACGCCTTAAAATTTGCTCTCTGATTAGATTAGCAACAGTTAGTTAGAACAGTTGAAAATAAGTCAGTCATAACAACAAGTTCATTCTTAATTTTTTTGATGTGTTTCTCTCCAGTTTTTGAAATAAAATGGATGAAACTTTAAATAATCATTTTACTATGAGAAGAATTAAAATACACTTAATCAATCGAACCTCAATCTTCTCATAATAATAAGTAATCAATAAATAATATTTCAAATTTACTTTCCTAACTTATGATTAAAGTCAACCGATGAGGTTTCTTTGAGGAGAGTCTTTCGAGTTGTCTTTTTTGCAAGTGGTTCTGATTAGAAATTAAACAAAAATTCGCTACTGGTAATATGTATTTTTAGTTTAGTTTTTCTTAATATTTTGTTGATTAATTAAGAAAAGTTTTTCACATAAAAGTTCTTTGGATTAGATCAACATTAGATCTGTTGAAAACAAGTTTAATAAGAAAATTTGGATTTTTTAAATATTTTTGAAAATTCTAATTAAAAAAAAAAAAAGTGAAAACAATTTTTAATCTTTTTAGCCTATCAGATCATTTGAATTTTATCACAACCTTGCGTATAATATGCAACATAATAATAAAAAAAAGTACTAACGTGCATTTCAAACAGTTTGCATTTGCTCTTGGAACAAAGGGGGCTGCAAAGACATGAAAAAATCGAAAAAATTAATATTGTCACGAGGCCCCCTTCCATGGCCTGGCAAAATTAAAATAATTATTACTTTCTAATCCACTAAAATAATATGGCTATAAAATAAATTAATTTTACATCTATTAGGTTATCTTTAAAAGTAATATGAGGGCACTACTCCACTCACCATACTTTTTATCCCCCCCCCCAAGAGAAATTTCTGGCACCGGGGTGATTAAGAAGAATAAGTATAACAATATAAATATTTTGCTAATAAAAAGATAAAAAGTCAAGGGCGCAAATAAAACTTATGTGAGTTGAGGAGAGTTGCTCTAAGATAAATACACAAAAGAAGATCCCATGAACCCTTACATTAACGCGCATGACTGAAAAAAAAATATCTTTGAATTATCTCTTTTTATAATTCCGAATAAATTTTTTGCGTTATTGAGATGGAAGAGAGACACCCACAGTATTATTAGATTTTGCTATTCTATACGCCCTTGTAATAATATCTAAAAACAAAAGTTAACATAATGAATTTCTATTTTAGATATAAAAAAAAAGCAAACAAATGGTTTAATTAAACTCTATTTATTTTTTATCTTAACGACCGAAAAGGAAAAAATAGATATTTGGTCAAAATAAAAAAAAAAAAATTTTATTTATTTTTTTAATTAAAAAAACATTTGTTGAAGATTTTTTTATTTTTCAATTCAAATAAAAAACATCACCATCCTCTTTTTTTTTTTTTTACTCCCTCCCAAGTTATTTACTTGCATGATTGGATTTGGGCAAACAGAAAGAGTATTTTCCATCCATTCCATAATAAATTTTAAATTATGTAAAACAAATTAATTGCAATTTTAATTGCAATGTTCCCATTGGGTGGTTGGCTGACCGGCTCCGCCGCTTTTCGTCCCACCCACATCTCCCTCCCCCCGATTAAGGGGAGGGGACCATTTGCATTTCCATGATTCATGAGAATTCCGCTAAATTAAAGAATCATTTGTATAATTAGTTTTTGCAGCAGGCTGCATATTGATCGGCTGTCATGGACCCCTAATTGACGACAATGAATAAATTATTGGTACAAATATAGGCAGGCAGTGAACAGAATGCATTCTCAAAACAAATAATATTACATGCACATAGAAACACAATGCAATTCATTTGACTTATCAAATTTTGAAATTTAATTTACAATAGGCCTTTTTTTTTCCCAAAATATGAATTTTATTTTTAACCTCTGAGGATGATAAATTTGATAATATAAAAAGTAGATTGAAGTCAAAAGGAGAGAAAGGAGAGAATTTCAAAGTGGCAGGAGAGAGGCGGGGTAGGAATCAAAGGTGATATCCCCCACTCCCACCCTTATGATAAAATTTGGCGATGAAGCTTGTGATTGGTGGAGCATCTTTTGATCTGATTATCGATGTAGGTGGCTGGGATTCAAAAGGATGAAAGGCAGGAGCAGCCAAAATTGTAAAGCCTCTGGATGCCTAATGAATTGAGACGTTTCGGGTCAACTTTATTCTCCCACTTG